>JASANE010013863.1:0-35481 GCA_030248225.1 Trileptium ribeirensis
ATAGTTTGTGTTAGCTTCTGAACGCATTTTTTGGTAGTGTTTCCAATTACCCGAATGCTTTAATATAATTAAATGAACATTATCTATTTCTGGAGTAGAAGTTTAAAGGTTGTAACTCTGCGTTGGGTAATCCTAATGGTACACATTAAAAATTAATATTATAAAAGAGCAATAAATTAACTTTGCATAGTGCACGAATACCGGATAATAAGGTGTAACTATAGTTCAAACTATAGAAAAATAGCTGTCAGAGTAACCGGTTATTTCATGTGCATTCTCAGAACAATTCTATGATGTCTACACACCATGACTAATACCCAAAACTGTCGCACGTTATTTTTCTGAAATTTTGACCAACGTATGTATTTTACCCTCCCCCCCTCCAATTTTATCCTGAGTCGCTGCACTTTTTCCAAATTCACATTTTGTTTAACTCAAATAGTTCAATTATAATATTTCAATTAACCAAATTACCGCCAGGAATTATGTTTTGTGCCTTCCTAGTTCATTCTGCCACTCCTACTGAAATGAATTAACACTGTGGCCTGGTTTTACAAAATTGTTACTTTAAGGAAATATCTGTCATATTAAAAAAATCATGAGAAATTATCTCGATTAAAAAAAGGAAAAAGGGGGTTCTGCTGCTCGCAGGAGCTTCGCCTTAAACGTGTAGGTGGTGTGACGGGCTAGGAATACAATCTTTGATTTTAAACAATACCATTCATATGTTAAATTGGTATTTCTGTATGCATTTCAGAATCAGAATTGTCTGGCGGCTGTTCTTGGTGCGATGGCTTTTCGGTGGCGCGCACTGTTGCAATATTCCACTGCACAATGGTTTTTTTGTGTTGTTGACAAATTCCGCAACCGATGTTCACGTTTACTTTATGAAGAATGAACCAGATTTCAATCACGAAATTTGCTAACATAATTATGTTTTGTGTAAAATTTAGAAGAAATCGAGATTTTGCTTTTCTTACTGGCTTTAGTTACTTCGCATGGCACCAAGCTCAATTATGAATCTAGTCACAGAGAAACTACTATATTTCCGATTTCGTATACTAGGTGTCATCCGGTTGGTAATTTATTAAGTATAATTAAAATTTCCACGCTTTCGCTAAAGTATTGTGGCGTCCTATTGTAATTCTTTTTACAATGGTATATTTCACACTTTATTTCATCAATTTTCGTAATTTTTTTTCGTTGTTTTCTTGCTATCGCAAAGAACACTGCTGCTAAAAACCCTGTGCAGTTCGCAAGTTCTTTTTTTGCAAACAACAATATATATAAATTGTTTCGACAAGCTATGTAAACTTTGCCAGCACAAATTCTATAGTCAAAACATCCTCTACCAGCTAAGTTTTACTACGTTCTTGCTGCACTACTCGTCCTCTTCGTGTATTTATTGCATTCTAGGTGGGCCATAGAAGCAATTTGCAATTTTGTTGACTGTTTGCGAAAGGTTCCGATTGTGATCTTTTCTGCCATGAGAGAGTATGTGCTTCTCAAAGGAAAAACACGTATCTTCTAAGCTGAAATGTTCTATGATTGAATCTAGTTGTATCATCAGCGCTGCAGTTTTTAAGTGGGACTAGTCTTATTAAATAATGATATTAAAATTATATACGAAAAAAATTTTACACGCAAAAAAAACATTTTTGCAGTCTCATTGTTGCGTAGCCGCTCAAGTGTTATAGTTGTTAAACTATTGTGATGACCTTTTAATCGCTTAGAATAGTATCATAATGTACATGTGTATATGCGACGTATAGGTGTGATAGATATTACTTCTGAGAAGGAATTATTGCTCTGTAACCTTTAAGTTTTCCTTTACTGTAACCGACCACGTATCGTTTTCAGACTGATACATACGGGACCATGTACGTATTAGCCGCGATAGTACTAGTTGCCTTAAGCTAAAGTCTATAATGGAAAAGGATATATAGGTTTTACAGCAGCACTTGTGATTAATTACCTGGTGTTCTGAGTTAAGAATATTTTTATACGAGAATCGAGCGATATTGCAATTACGTCGAGTATATATGTTGTGAGACGTATACGTACAGTGTGTTTTTTATACATTGTGGTAACTAGATGCTCTGCAAGTAGTTTTGGATTAGCAATGTTACCTCTCTACCAACGGACTTTTTAGCGCAAAACGAAAGGTCGCCTGATTGTGTGCAGTACGTTATAGCATGGTGATAGCGGTTTAAATATGGCAAACACATTTTAAACAATTCGTGGCCGAATGTCAAATTCTATCTTCTGCTGTAATTAGACTCGCAATTAACTTCTATACACTAACTGCTTGAGTGTGGATGTAACGCCTTATTACAGGTGTGTCGAATAGACGTTACAGTTGATTTAGATACTTTTATGGTTTTATGGCTACAATATTGTACAGTCTATACAGGGTCATTCGCTTCATAGGGTATCCTGAGATGAGTCTATTTATTTTAACTGGTACCTAAAAAAATTTTTCTTTTCTGCCGTTGGATTTGTCGGTTACTGATTTACATACTACAATGATTAAATTCTGGTGGATTTGGACCTGAAAATGAAATTGTCCCTGTTGAGATTTGTAAACAAATTATTCTAAACTAAGTTTAATAGCCCTTATTTCCTAGTGCCACAAGTATTGTGCTCCAGTAAACTCCGTTTCAGAATCAACTTAAAACACGTCATTATTTTGGGAAAAATGGAAAGAATAAAACTATTGTTCTGATTAGTACATTTAGTGATTACAAAAAGTTTAACTGAACATGGTCTACTGGTGTTCCCACTGTGTCTTAGTTTATTTTCGATTGTCATTTGTTCATACAAGACCCAATAAAATAAATCAGACTGCATTTTGTTAAGTTTAATAAAAAATGTGTTGATTTCGCTATCTAAATTACTATAAAATTTCCGTTCACTCTTAATACTACAGAATACCGCGATACGTCGGAATCTTACATCAGGCTTCCTATAAAAAAATTTTTTGCTTACTATGTTAGATCTGACTTCAGAAAGAAATCAGATTACATATACCGCAGCACAAAGTAATAAAGTGTTAGCGCAAGACTATATTCAGCCTGGTTGCGCAGTGTCAGTAAGAATGGAGGTGCTTCCAAGACAAATAGGTTTTTTTATAACTTTCACGTCCAACTAGTTATGGAAGTTCTTTCAGATTATTGCAATTTTACGTTTGTTCTTCTATTTACTACAATAACATCTAGTGAACTTCGAGGTTCAGTTAGCAAATTTGCGGACGCTGTTCACAATTTCCAGTAAGTATTACTACTTGGAAAAAATGGTTTAACATAATATTCTTGACCAAACCGTTTCGGATTCTTTAGTGCTCATTGGTTTTTTTATTTCATGTTATATGTGGAGCCTTTGGATTTTGTTGCGAGGTTATCTTCAAAGCTGTTTTAAGCTTGTATAGGTGTAACTGAAAAAAAAATTAATCTAATTTCCAACGAGGTTATTCTATCATTATCAGCTGGTTCAGCTATATTTTTCTGAAGCCGTGACTTAGCGATAGACAGAATTCATAACCGCGATGCTCGTGTATATGGCACAGCGCACCAACGCTAGATAATGTTCGGTGCATATATGTGCGAATAAAGTGACTGAAACCGTGGTTAATTTTTTATAGCCTTTCTGCTGTGGCCCCATCTGTAGTGTAAACGTACATTTTTCTAGAGAGAGGTGAATATTCTTTTATGACAGACCAATATTTCACATCTCATTTATTAGAAATTTTAATCTGGTGCTATTGTTACTTCAAAACAACGTCAAGTGCATGGTTATGACAATGGTTTTAGGCTTTAGAGATTAGCGGCTTATATTTAGTAGTACCTTTAGTTCCTTCTGCCTCGCAAGTTTGTCAGTCAGGCAGCCATATCATAATGATACATTAAATTTAACGAGAACAATACTCTTAACACATTTTTTTTCCTCTATTCGTTTTATAAGACATGGTTCCAGTTACTGTTCCGTTTTAAAACTTTACTGCTTTTCTCGGTGGATCCGTTTCCGGTAATTCCTTCGTGGGTTGCCTTCTCTACGCCTTGCCATCGTATTAAGGTTTTTTCTAAATAAACGCGAAAGCTTAGATATTTTCTCAAAAAAATTGGCTAAAATATAATTGCGAACTGGTAATTTCGTTACGAATTTCAGTCTATTTTGCTACGGCTTAGCAGTATGCCGGGATCTATTATTAAACCATTAGCATGCACAGGTTTAATGTTACAAAGTGCTATGAATCAGGCTGTTTATACTCCTGATAGGATTACAAGCACGGCGGATTTTTGCTATCTTGTTGTTAAAATGCTCAAAAAGAGTTTTGATCATGTCGTACCGTTAAGTGGCGTCACATGCTATAACCAATTTTTGTGCCCTTGGATAAAGTCTTTAAGCTTTGATCCCTGGTATTTGTTTTCAAACTCATGCTATAGAAGTGTCAAAGTTCGAACTTTAGGCGCTGTACTATTTTAGAGTATTGCTATTTTAGCGCTTGGTAATCAGAATTTTTCTGGGTTAATCATAAACCAGTACCATGTTTTCGCGGAAAACTTAACGTAGCCTTATCCTACGCGTGGCTTTCCGTAAGAAGATAAGTGTTTGCAATCAGACGGACTGTGAAAGAAATTAGATTATTAAATAGAAATTTGGCATATATACTCATTTAATATTGAACTAAAAAAATCTCTCAGGGTGTAACAAAAATTTTCTGCAAATCAGAGTGACAATTCATTACACATTGAAATGGTGTTCTATGTAATGATCTATGATTTTTGTATAGATGACAAAGCGGTTTCGCGGATTTTCATTTTTTTTGGTGGTGACAAATGTGACAGAATTGTTGGCAACGGGTGTCCACTTTAGCATGAAAAAAACCCCCACAGACTATCGACATCTTATTGACACCACATTAAGGAATTTCCATTTTTTTCGGTACTTATGCTTCCTTCTAATGACAATCCGTGAACACATAGTTTTAACTATATCTCACTGCAGTTTTCTTATATAGTATAAATATTGCTAGCTTGATACCAGGCGTACGATTAAAAATGTGAACATGTTGTTACACCACCTTAGCTTTGGCATGATAAGATAAAATTACTTCCCGATATTATAGTCGTTTTCTGTCCGGCTCCGACTACTTCTGTTTAAACTTATACCGTTTCCCCACTACTAAACTCGCAAAGTAAGTCTAAGTGCAAACACTGCGATAATACGAACACTATAGAAGACCTGTTTTTGCTCAGGGAATTGACTCCAGTCCTACAAGCTCAGTTCTGACGCATGAGTTCCCTACAGCAGCCAAAATACAGTAGGAAGCAGGGCGTTAGCCTTGTTAACTGCATAGTGTTCATTTGGTAACGTGTGATTCAATCCCGGTGCTATGGCTTTTAAGGATTCGTGCAACAGAGTATGGCCATAGCCTATCGGATATAGAGTGCCACGCTAATCTAAGCGGTCTAGGTTCGACTCATCGCGCCTGCAATCGTTTCATTCAATTCTAGTCGAGACACCAATGAAATCATGCAATAAATAGTTAAAGCATATAAAGGTTCCAGCGATGGTATTGAGGTGTTTGGCTGGGAAGTGCGTGCCTCCAAATAGAGTGATACTAGTTTGAATAACCACCATGAGCGCAGTTTTGTTCAACGTTATACTAATTATACGATAATAGAAGCGGTGCAAGTGTTGCGAGTTGGGTTTCACTAGATAGCTTTTATTTGATTTTTCTACGCACTCGCCGTATAACTCTTCACCAGATTCGTGGATTTTAGGAACGTTTTGGCGCGTACTGGGATATAGTTGTGCACCTAGCTTTATATTTGCGCTATTTCCATGATTGCTATCCATATTTCCAAAAAAAAGGACAAAAATTTGAAACTGTTTGATTATTGCCAATTGGGATCACCCAGTATTTTAGGTTATAACCCTTGCTAGAGGCCTCGAACAATGGAGTCCACACGTGGAATCCTCTCCCATAGTGCTCCAATTTTGCTGTAACCTATTTTTCCGCTCAGTCCTTTTCGTGCTACTAGCCAAAAATAATAATAGCCTCCCTACGAAATTTTAAATATTTTTATCAGTTTCGGTCATTTTGAAGAAATATTGTTTTTCGATTATAGTATGACTAGAATGACCATACCGTCCCCATTGAAATATCGCAGGCGTATAATTGCTATCTTGGGACTCTAAATGGACTCAGCGATCTGAAATTCAGAATGAATTTCCAGGCGCAGGGTGATCATACTAGTTCCGTTTCTCCTGTATTTAGGAGTCACTAGTTACTGGCTGGAGAGACTGGAGTTAATAACTCACAGCCAGTTGGAAAACGTACACGATAAAGTGAGTCTGCGAATTATAGCTAAGTTGCCTGTATTTCATTACCTTATAGTGTATAGAGTACCCGCCATGGCCATGAATTTGTTACTAAATAAGAATACCTGATTTGTGTACAGAACAAAAAAAAACTCAATCTTAGTGAGTTGCTGAAATTCTGTCACGGAAATTTTCCTAGTTATGTGAATATCGTGCCTTCTTACATATTTTTTTGCAACAAGCCCTAGTATATTGCTTTCATACTACCATTCTTGTCTTGGGCACTGCTTTATAGCTTTAAAAAATCCGTTTGACTCTATTGCGAAACCACTTATTAGAATCGTTTTCGGCGTGACATATTCTAGTAAACTTTAGTACACAATTTTCGCTGTCAGCATCTTTTTCAATTTCCATCGATAAATTTTGGACATGTAGGTTTAACAAGTGTATCTGTTTGTAGTATTGTAGCGTTCAGTAATTTCCTTATAAGTAGACGTTATACAGTTGATTGACTAACCCATAAGCGCTGTTAGCTTCCTTAATATAGACGCGCAGCCCATTATACTGTCGCGAGAATTTATTTTGCAATCGACCAGAATGTAATAATAGATGTAGTTCTTTCGTGTAATTTTTTTTTGGTTTGCGTTTTCATACATGTATTTTTTTATGTGGCACTGACAGGCTTGGCGACAAGACATTGTTTTGATGTGGGTAAACAGACAATCATAGTTAAATCCTTCCGGCATGGATGGTATCACGTGGCATAATTGGGATGGAATGATTTCACGAGAGTAATTAAGAAGAATAAACTATGATTTAACAAACCTTGCCTATATCTAGCTAAAAGGATCCGCCAACTTATCCGTACTGAGATCCTGAATTCTTGAAAGTATGATTGTATGGTTCGTACGGCAATCTGGTTTTCCTTTTCAGCTAATCTATGTTAGATCTTACACCATATTACCTGTGACATGGATTGCCGAGGATACTAACTGTTGACTATTTAGTGTGTCCTGTAAGAGATCCTGTTATGTGTAATATGGTTATTTTTTTTAACTGAAAGTGTTAGTATTTTTAGTTCTAGGCTTTGTTTCTAATACTAGGTATGAAATACCGCAGCAATGGAATGTTAAATTCCAGATTTAGTGAAATTTGAAAAAAAGGATTTTTGATGGCAAATTTCACAAGCTGTGTATGTATTACGTCGAGCGCTTAATGCCGTCGTAAATCTTAAAATGTGGATTCATTTAGTCTGCGACGTTGTCTCAACGACCACACATGATTAGTTGTTTTTTCTTAGACAGCGATGGTTGTTCCATGAAGGATACGTTAGCGCTATTCCTCTAGCGTATTAGATCGAAGCTATATACGGGTTTATGAATAACTCTTAATTAGTAATGACTATGTGTCGACATTAATCGCCTTAAATGTAAACCTGGAAAACCTAATGCAGCGAAGGTCTATAATATTTATTTGATATTGTGAAGTTTATTTTAGGCCGTTTTCGTGGTTAATTGCACCACTACAAGGATATTGCCGTCATTGACGCCGGACTTATTCGATCTTTATATTTATTCCGTATTTCGGTGCTGGATTTCATTCTTTCGGTGGATTAACTTAAAGGAGTTTACATACTGGTGTTGTGCGAATTTGTCTGCGCAATTTACGACGTTCGTTAATAATTGTGAACGTATTGTGCATCGTTGGTGGCGTTAATAGTGAGTTCCGCGTTTTACACTCTCGATAGTACCACATATCATAAAATGGTAGAAAATACTTGTTGCCAAAAAAAAGACAAATTATTTTTAACTGATAATACCATTTGCCTAAAATGCGCTTTTTGCTCCGCTATAAGGACCTTCTTAAAACATAACTTTATGAGCTTAGCATGATAATGCTACGCTATATGGCACCCATAATTTTATCGCATTGATTGTAACATTTGCAACTTATATAAGTTGTCTGAAGGTATTGAACGAACATCCTCACTGGTCGATGGGTTCCATTTAATAAATACTGGCTTTTGTTACAACGAAACATCGGGATGACTCCTTACCATCAGGCAAATAGTAAATCTAAATAATTGTGGTGAGCGTTTCGTTTGTGCTTTTGGTCCTTAAAAAATGTGTTATTTTTTTAGTATTTAGACTGCTTAAAATATTAGGTATTCATAATCACGGCACTGGTTGCATAAATATTGCTCTAATCGTTTGGTCGATTGATCTGCTTGTGTAGGTACGTTGCAGTAGACCAGATATAGGGATACTTGAGTTTTTTGGAATGTTTTTTTTGTGCATTATTCACAGCAAACTGCGTGTACCAACGGCTATTTAAGTGGTTTAATGGTTTGCTAAAAAAACTGTTGGTTTTCAGTTGAGCATTTTTCGATTGTTGTTGTACGCAGGCGCATGCCTATTCTTCCGCTGGCTAATACGATCGCCAACGTCTGCAGCATTTAAACAGGACCAGTGTTTGATAATTCTTGCAGGTTTTCCTAACTAGTTTAATGCCCAGCTAAAGCACGTTTGCTTGCCTCTATATATCGCCACACTAATAGTTGTGTTGTACTGACTCTAAAGTTGGCTACAATTTTATAGGGGCATTGCATGTACCGTGTTGACCGGATCTGTTGTGTTTTCAAAGCTGTCGATGCCAAGAGCATTTCTAATGAATAGATTGTTAAGGGCTCGGTCACGACTGTGTTTGCACGGATATTAGCATCCCTTTGGTTGTTGGACTACAATCCTGATTTGAGGTCGAGTGTTGTCTGTGTATGCATGTGTATGTTTACCGAGCATCTTTATATTCATAGGACATATGCGTATGTGTGCATGACTAACATTATGTTGTAGTATATTTTGTTTTTCTTCATCAGCTCGCAAATTTAGCTATATTTTTCTTAGAATTATTAAATAATGTTTCAAAAACTTTGCTTGTTTTAACAAAAATAATAAAAATTGAATTTTTTTGCATAATTTTATACATCTAAGATGTCTGCAAATATTCTCATGTTTTAGAACGCATTATTTCTGAAGCAATATTGCTTTTGTTAACTGTTATAATCTTGCAAAATCTTGCCGAAGTGTTGTGGTGATATTTGGTACTTAAAAATAGACCTTTCGCTGTTAACTAATTCTTAAATATAAAAAAAAACTCATAAAGATTTTGTACTACGCCGCGTGTTGAAACAGTTGTTTTTTTCGTGATTTTGTTAAATGTCAAATCACAAACACACGTTGTTTTTTCGTGTTAATCGCGATTCTGGTAGAGGTATTGTTCCCAGAATTAACAATAATTTAGGATAAAAATAGACCACCTCATGTGGTTGTAAAAAAACATTTTTTGCGAACTGGCCTGGTTCCTCTCGAATCTGTTTTTGCTCTGTAATAAATCTTATTCAAATGTCAATTAAGAGGTAGTTTAACGATTTAACAAACTTAAATTTCCTAAATTCCTGGTAAGACTTCTAAAAAATAAATAGCATGTAGGTTGATACATTAAAGTCTACCGATATTTCCTACAAATTCTAAGAATAATACCCAGCAATCTGGGGTTTTCCAGACAGCTCAGTAGGTATAAAAGATCAAGTAAGGTACTGATGGGGCCTCAGTCTCAAAGTGCCTAGCTACTGGTAAGTGTTCACTTTATTCTTACGACCAAGCGGTCTCCTCTATAACTTAAACAATTTTGCGAGCGAGCACGTTGGTGCTTCTATACAGCGTTGTTGACTGAGTTGCACGTATCTGAGAGCACGTTGGTGCTTCTATGCTTGAGAGCACATGGCTTCATCTGTTATTGTCTTCGCGAGCACGTTGGTGCTCCAATTGCATGCGAGCTTGAAAGCACATTGGTGCTTCAGTTGAGTACTTTTGAGAGCACATTAGTGCTTCTGTTCAAGCTTGTGAGAGCACATTGGTGCTCCAGTTAAGCGCTTATTGAGAGCACACTGGTGCTCCATTTCTGAACCTAGCCTTTGTGGAACTCAGTCTGCAGTGTTGTTGCGAGAGCACACTAGTGCTCCGATATAGCGTATACGTGTATTCAATCTAAGGCTAGGACTTGGATCTTACGATCCCTCTTCTTAACTCAATCAACACAAATATACGTATACGGCTTTGCGAGCGAAAATTTACTGGTGCTTGTGAGTATTTGGTGGTTGTGTGTCACTTATATTATATATTCATATTGCTAAGGATAGGCATTGGATCTTACGATCCCTCTTCTTATCTCAATCAATTTATATATACTTATATATTTATTTTGCTTGTAGTGTGTTGTCGTTGTGTATTGGTAACGTAGTAACGAGCGTTATCTTAAGTTCGGAGTGCTACTTCCCCGGTTAATTAAATCTATTCCCACACTACCGATTGAGATTACATTGGCTTTATAGTACATTCCTTTGCCTTTCCTTCTTCAAATATACACACCTTAGTTAACAACGCCCAACAATAACATCGTTACATATTTGTAACAGATTTTATCTGATTCTAGCAACCGTATGCTGGCAGACAGCTCATAAGCAATATGTTGGTTCAAAGAAATTAGCCAAAATTCTCAGTTTACAGCACAGGAATTCTTAGGTTTTTTATCAGAAGATATCGATTATTCGCAGCGAACTTCGACATTGCAAGCAACGAAGCTGTGCCGATTTCATTGGGCAGTCAACGGTATAATCCTCGTTCTGCGCTTGGAGGCTGGCGAGAAATAACTTATCTGATTAAATAAAATTTCTGCAAACTTTGTGCAGTGGTTTCAATTCCTCCTAGTATCATCGAAAACGATGTTGGGAAACCAGAGATGCCTTGTTAATAGTTCCATTCTTCAAGCTAAATTAATACTACCTTCCAAAAAAATTGCTGGAGCTCGGCTAGAAAGTTCCGTAGGTATCTTATTGTTATGTCGGCCATGTTATACGTTTTGTTGTTCAAGAAAGTGTGTATTTATTCTTTATGTCGGCAATCGGTACTTATTTGAGATGTGGTTAGTCGCCGGAGATATGTAAAGTTCGTGAGTGTGGCCTGTGATATGCCGCTGAGGCTAAATCATGTTGGCACGCATTTTATAAAACTGAGGTGGTAGACAACCCGTTAGTTTCGATTTACCTATTATTTTTGACACTGTTCCAAGTGCTACATAATTCCGTCATTTATTGTCACTATGTGGCGCCGAATTATACAGGAGTTTCAAGGAATCTATGTACTCGGTTCCAAGAATGAAGCCACCAGAACAGAAAGTTGAAGATTTTACTTTAAAATATATATTTTACATTTATTGTTCCAAACAAAATATAATGTCGCCGGCAAGGGCGCATATACGATTTGAAAGGTTCGGGGACAGCTTCGTATGACCGCTCTAAACAAAATAGATAACATGTTAAAAAGTGAAAACATAAAATGTTAAAATACAAATGGAACGGTGTATCTACTAGCATGTATTTATATCAAATATGTTTTTATTTTGTAAATAGAGCTCCTGAAAATTATAAGATATATATGCGAGTGTGTAGGGATGCAACAACGTTTTAATTCTTGGTTTATTAAAAGATTAAATTTTTAACAGTAGGGGATTGTTCTCCCACTTCAAAAAGTGGTGGGGGGGGGCGTGGGGAGGTCAGTCTCCTCTGTTCCTCCTTATTTGCGACCATGCCGCCCGGTATCACACAGCCATTCCATCCGAATGATGATGCTGTAAAAAAGGTTTCAAAAGCGTAACCGCTTTTATTATATGGTGTATTTGGCTCCAGCCGATACATGTGCCGTGTGAGATTCAGTCATGGGTAAAGGCAACTGATTTGGTCTTGGAAATGTGAGCCTGGCAAATCTAATGTCTTCGTGTAGTCAGAGCAAGAAGTCAGCCTCCTCGAATGGGAGAAGCTCGACCTCAATACCTTTATACAAGTGATCGCTGCCGAGTGCCTAGTTGGCAAATAATTTAGAAAGCAACTGTATCCTTCCTGATATCTAATCGGCGTATCGAAAAGGTGTCTTGGAAATGTGAGCCTGGCAAATCTAATGTCTTCGTGTAGTCAGAGCAAGAAGTCAGCCTCCTCGAATGGGAGAAGCTCGACCTCAATACCTTTATACAAGTGATCGCTGCCGAGTGCCTAGTTGGCAAATAATTTAGAAAGCAACTGTATCCTTCCTGATATCTAATCGGCGTATCGAAAAGGTTATTCTATTGAAACAACTTTGGTGAAAATCTGCAGCGATATTCAAACCCATCTCTGCAAGAAAGTCCACCCCAGTTGTTCCTTTGATCTTACTACAACTTTTAATACTCTCGATCATGAACTACTACTCGCCAGACTACAGCCCATAAACCTTTCGCCTAGCTCGCTCGCATGGTTTCGGTCATGTCTTTGCCATCGTAAATATTTTGTCCGAGCAGGTAACAGTAGTTCTCAATTATTGATTTAACTTGCTGTTGCCCGCAAGGAAGTGTCGTTGGACAGCTGCTGTTTAGTGTGTATACTGTACCTCTGAATGCTAATATCATAAACAACGGCTTTAATTTAGATTATTACGGTGATGATATTCGAATTTTGCCGATATGTAGCAAACTAACTGATACAATTGTTACGTTGTATTAGTTATTGAATGAACTTATTAGCTGATTTAATGATAACAGTTTAAGGCTAACTTATAGCAAATTAATATCATTTACTCACAATTTTGTTTGTCTGAATATCTGCATTGCTAAGCCAAAGTATAGTGCCATCAGAAATTATTAAAATACTAGGAAGTCGCCTCAACCGTTGTCATACTTTCATACAACGAATAGCTAATATTTCTATCTGCTATTGGCAACTTTGTCAGACAGGAGGAATAAAGCCACGAGTTAATTTGGCAACACTTAAGGCGTGCTCACATTCTTAACCTTATTACTCAAATTTTGAGCCCAAAATGTGAGCAAAAAATTTGACTGTGTGAATACGGCTTTAACTGTCATATCTGTACATATATGCTATCCCGTATCGAATATTGCAGCTCCTTATATTATGGTTTACCGTACACAAGATTGTGTCTATTATACCATGTTATGAAAACAGCTGTTAGGCTTGCATCTCACACCGACTACTGGGATCATATAACCCCTGTGTTAAAAGATCCAAATTCGTTGCGATCAAGCGTGTAATTTTGTTTAAAATAATCACGTTGGTTCGCAAAGGTATTTATTCATCGTTCGCTATCATATGTTTGTGAAATCTTGGCTTGTTCAGGCTTGCCGTAATTACGGAATGACACAGCGCTGAATATTGAATTTGCCGGCAACAACGGCTTCCTTCAGTTCACTGGCATATTTTTATGGAATTTGTTACCGCCAGAATTAAGAAGATTTGATGATTCTATGTTAATCTTAAAAAACCTTAAAACCAAATTATTTCCGATACATAACTAATGTTTAACGCGCTTTTGTGACGCCTTATGCGAAAAGATGCTACAGAAAATTTTCAATTTCAATTTTATCAGAGAATATAAGTAATCTTTATAATAAATACGTTACTTTTAAAGCTGATAGTCTATTGATCGATGTAACTATTCGGTACAGGTTTCTGATCAATCTGAGTTAATTTTGGTGTTTATCTAATCAAACGCAAGCAACATTTCATACTGCTACCATATTCAGAAATACGACTGTATAAATAAGTTTATTGGAGTTAAAATAGAAAAGTTTATGCTCTAAAAAGTTATCTAATCAAACGCAAGCAACATTTCATACTGCTACCATATTCAGAAATACCACTGTATAAATAAGTTTATTGGAGTTAAAATAGAAAAGTTTATGCTCTAAAAAAGATATCTAATCAAACGCAAGCAACATTTCATACTGCTACCATATTCAGAAATACGACTGTATAAATATGTTTATTGGAGTTAAAATAGAAAAGTTTATGCTCTAAAAAGTTATCTAATCAAACGCAAGCAACATTTCATACTGCTACCATATTCAGAAATACGACTGTATAAATAAGTTTATTGGAGTTAAAATAGAAAAGTTTATGCTCTAAAAAGTTATCTAATCAAACGCAAGCAACATTTCATACTGCTACCCTATTCAGAAATACGACTGTATAAATAAGTTTATTGGAGTTAAAATGGAGAAGTTTATGCTCTAAAAAGTTATTTAATTAAACGCAAGCAACATTTCATACTGCTACCATATTCAGAAATACGACTGTAAGTTTATTGGAGTTAAAATATCTAATCAACCGCAAGCATCATTTCATACTGCTACCATATTCAGAAATACAACTGTATAAATAAGTTTATTGGAGTTAAAATAGAAAAGTTTATGCTGTAAAAAAAGTTATCTAATCAAACGCAAGCAACATTTCATACTGCTACCATATTCAGAAATACGACTGTATAAATAAGTTTATTGGAGTTAAAATAGAAAAGTTTATGCTCTAAAAAAGATATCTAATCAAACGCAAGCAACATTTCATACTGCTACCATATTCAGAAATTCGACTGTATAAATAAGTTTATTGGAGTTAAAATAGAAAAGTTTATGCTCTAAAAAAGATATCTAATCAAACGCAAGCAACATTTCATACTGCTACCATATTCAGAAATACGACTGTATAAATAAGTTTATTGGAGTTAAAATAGAAAAGTTTATGCTCTAAAAAAGTTATCTAATCAAACACAAGCAACATTTCATACTGCTACCATATTCAGAAATACGACTGCATAAATAAGTTTATTGGAGTTAAAATAGAAAAGTTTATGCTCAAAAAGGTTATCTAATCAAACGCAAGCAACATTTCATACTGCTACCCTATTCAGAAATACGACTGTACAAATAAGTTTATTGGAGTTAAAATAGAAAAGTTTATGCTCTAAAAAAGTTATCTAATCAAATGCAAGCAACATTTCATACTGCTACCATATTCAGAAATACGTCTGTATGAATAAGTTTATTGTAGTTAAAATAGAAAAGTTTATGCTGTAAAAAAGTTAAGACTTCGCCGGTAAATTTATAATGAGCAAGGTTATTTCATTTATTTGCCAAGAATGTGTCACAGCAGCTTATACCATAGCATTCACAATCTATCCTGGTTTATAGGGCTTAATCATAGGTGTGGATGGGTGGGAGGTGAGGTAGGGATTTGGTTGTCCAATAACCTGGTGGGGGTACAAATCGGTGATCCAAGAACATGGTGTTGGTGGGTTATGTCGACCCACTAAACCCGGACGCACTACCCACTAACCTTCGGACGTCTCTAGACCCCAATCTACCACCCGAAAAAGTCTGCATCACTATCCACCACTCCGCTCCGAGTCTGACAGACCTTCGACACCTATGATGTAAATATTTATAAGGGTTGAGAATTGTTTTCAATGTTCTCTCCCTGTTTGGGATGTTAACAAAGTTTAGGCTGATGTCGAATTTGTGAGTGGAAGGCTAAACTCATGCAGTTTCGTTGAAAATGACGTTTTCCATAGTTATGAAACAAAAATTATTAACAACATAAAGCGTGGCATGGGTAGTGCACCGCTCGAGATCACAGCCAAAATTGTTTCTAAAGCGACAATCATGCAATTCGGTGTTAACGACAGTTGCTTGTTCAATTCGCAAATCCTTTATGATCCCGAATGAAAAACCGATATGACGTTACCACTGCGGCTAAACGATTACAAAATGTTGCGACCAAGTTTGGAAGGTAACAGAAGTTCAAATTTTTCACGAAGGTACCATTCGTTGCAAAAAAAATTTTGCGTCAGCTTGTGCAAACATTGTGCACTGGGTAGCAGTATGCATCATTGAATGTTGTATTTAAATGATGTATCACATGCTCATATGCTGTATTACGCACAGTTTCACAATATTTAGGGGCCTAATGGAATTTATCCATAGTTTCGGACGCCCGTTGCGCAAGAAGATTCTTCTGCGATAACGTCCGAAACTAACTTTTGGACCAATTGCTGATAGCAAGAATCGACGACGGTCGATTGCGCTCAAGAGTATGACACTCTTAAGCTTTTTGTTGTTTTCAACCGAGGTACCTCGCGGTCGTTTTCGGCCTTGCTCCTAATATATTTATGACCCATCCAGTGGGGCATAAACATGACCCACCCACATCATATTCTTGGAGCACCGATTTGTACCCCCACCAGGTTATTGGACCACCAAATGCCTACCTCCACCAGGTTCTTGAACCACCAAGTCCCTACCCTGACCAGGCTCTTGAACCACTAACTTTATACCCCCACCAGGTTCTTGTTCCATTAATTCCTGCACCCACTACGATTTCAGCCACAAAAGTTATACTCCATTAAGTTCTTGGACCATTAAACCATACGCCATCCAGGTTCCTGGAGGGTGGGTCGAACATTTTTGAAAAAAATTCAATGTTCCACTCACTCCAGGAACCTGGTAGGGGTCGGGATTTAGCGGTCCAAGAAGCTACTGGGGGTAGGTCTTATGATCCATCAATTGTGCCATAAATCTGTTGGGTATGGACGAAAACGACTGCAACGTACCGCGGACCAAAACAACTAAAGGCAGAAGAATGTAAAAATCATAACCGGAGTTAATCACCACCAACTCTTGCTAATACATATTAAAATCCGTAAAAAAAAGTTAACAAACTTGTTATATATAACTCCCGCTGGCTCCAGTAGGAAATCTTGTATGCCACAGTACAGTAACTGTTACGATGTACCATTCACGGTCCGACAAAAACCGCTAACAATGTCGCAGTCTGTGACAACAATTTTCTATTTATGTTTTGTTTCGAATGTGAGTGTTTGTTCGATCACATAGTTATACCCGACTAGCTGTCGTGTCATCATATTAGGTTGTATCCTCGGCGAGACCATTGGGTTACAACTGGGCCACATGTAACTTCATGAAGCACACGGAGTCGTTTGATCGGAATACCCAGCCGACTTTCATCTGCTTCACTGCATTTGTACTGAACCGGATGGTTGGATTTGATTGAAGACTCTAAACTAATTGCAAAATATATTATTGTGTCAGCTTATTTCTCAATCGATATCTGGAGCCATTTTGTGACAATTTTACGGGTACAATAAATGTAAACACATCGTTTTTATCGAATGGTCAAAGAAAAATTATTTGTTTAAACCTAATATGCAGTAACTAACTTAACGTTACATGTAGGTATTTTGTCAAATATTTACTGTGACGGTATAAGACTATATGAGCATAGCTCGCACCAGGATATTGAGCTTAAAGGTAAAACAACAAATGCAGACATCAATAACTGTGACATGTAGCCGTTGAAACCTATAGTGCTATAGCACCAATTGTTAACAATTTTGCGTGATCATGTTAACATTGCGTGACCGTCAAAAATAATTTCGTGAAATATATTTTAGTTCTTGAAAGTACGTAAATTGGTACCATATTGACAACATGGTAACAATGCTACGACGTAACATGTAAAATGCATATGTTTATTCAAGTAAAATCATGGAACAAGGTTTGAGCAATTTAATTTTTTATTCACTATGTGTTCCGAAATATGTTTTACTGCAAATGGTGCTGCTACACAAGGTTCTTTCAGAACTATAAATCGTTATAATAGGAACAAAAATTTTTGACGAGTCTCAAAATATTGGAGGCATTTAGGATCTTGTTTCATGTAGTAGCATAATCAGCTACATAAATCAAAATGGTTACGCGTTATCTGTGAGCTTAGGGTTTTAAACTGTGTTTAAAATGGCAAGCTTTAACATTTGATTTAGCCTACTCAGGGTTATTATATATGGCTCATGAACAGATAATTATGTTGCGTAATGAAATCCAAAAAAGCAATCTATTTTTTAAGACATATGTACACAGTGGTTAAGATAGGGTAGATAAATTTATTTTTTTGCTTAAATTTTTTATTTTAAGATTTCTTTTA
The DNA here is from genome assembly GCA_030248225.1 of Trileptium ribeirensis. NCBI lineage: Eukaryota > Metazoa > Nematoda > Enoplea > Enoplida > Thoracostomopsidae > Trileptium > Trileptium ribeirensis. The sequence continues at coordinate 18,203 of JASANE010013863.1, forward strand.
ATTTACAAATTCCGTACTTAAAGATAAAGTTGAATTTGCAATAGTAATATTTAGCGTATGTGTTCATTTACGGTAACATTACCGTCGTCATATGTTTTTGTGGCTATTATAACGAGTAGAGTTATGAAAGAACCTTGTGTAGCAGCATTATTTGCATTAAAACATATTTCAGAACACATAGTGAATATAAAATTAAATTGTTCAAACCTTGCTCCATGATTTTAGATGAATAAACATATGCATTTTACATTACATCGTAGCATTCTTACCTTGTATAATTCCTTTTACAAGGTCACGAGATGCACTTCGGGTTCAGGGTAAAATTAGTGTGAAAAATAATGAGAAAACTTCAATACAACAGAGAATTTGGGCCTAGGTTTGGCTCAGCTCTAGAGCCGAGCCAAGCCTGTCATGATATCCAAAGAACCAAGCCAGGACCCAAGATGTGCTGTAGAAAGTGGAGTGTAAAGTGTATCGGGAAAATCTGGGTTTGGCTTTTGAAAACTCTTTTCTAAAAATAAACATTTATTGTAACAAGTGATGTTACAGCACAATACTCAGCGAAAAAGGAAGAGCAGCAATGAATACATCAGCTTGGCTCATAAAAGCAACTACATGGTTTGTTCGACATTTTCCATATGTTCTCTTTAAATATTAGGGATTCGCAGACTATAATTGTTGTGAGCTTGAGAGTTGATTCTAGCTTGTTGTCGCAAGAAGCGAACCGAGATGAAGAGCTATTCATGAAGAGCCGAGTCGACAAGAATTTGAAGAACGTGGCTCTTTACAGCCTATAATAAATATCAAGTAAGCTTCTAGGCAGTGGCGGATCCTGGATTTCACCGGGGAGCGAAGAGGTTCACGTCTCCTCCAACCCCCGAGGCGCCGCATCCCCTCAAGTAACCGCATCTCACCCAAAGCGCCGCCGCAACACCCCCTCGAAAGTGCCGCAGCCCCCCTCCACACAGTCGTCGGCCGCACCCCCCGCCCCATCGGAGCTGCTATAAGGCCCCCGGAGTCGCCCCGTCCGACGCGCCGCACCAACCTGGGCCCCGCAACTGCCGACGGTGCCGCAGCCTGGCTCTCACACCCCCTCTCCGAAGTAAAGAACCCCCGACAAGCCGTAGCACCACACCCCCGCGCGCCGCAGCCGCCTTCCGCCTTTCCCCAGGCGCCACACCATTCAAGTGTACGCATTTCCCCTCTAGGCCCCGCTGCCCCGACCTCCTTCGGGCGCGCAGCGAACCTCCCTTCCAACGCGGCGTACCTCCCCAAGAGGTGCCGCACCCCCACCCCCGAGGAGGTGCTGCAGCCCTGTGGCACGCTGCAGCATCCTCCCTTCCGCAGGTACAGCACCTCCCTTCCGGAGGTGCAGCACCCCTCTCTCCCCCAAAGCGCCGTCCGCCCTAAAGATGCGCAGTAGCCCACGCTCCCCGAGGCGCCGCAGCCACATTTCCTTCCACCCCCCGAGGCGCCGCACACCCCTCACCTTCGCATCCCCCACGCGCCGCATCCATCCTAGGCGCCGCTGCCCCGCCCCCACCTAGAATCCGTACACATGAGCATCGCGTCTCCCCTCACCCAGGTGCCGCGGCAAACACCGGCGATGCTCCGCACCCCCGTCCCCCTCCAGGTGTCCTCAGTACCGGAGCGCCGCCCCCCGCGAGGCGCCGCCTGGGTCCGACTTATGAATCCCGCCGAATAAGCCCATGCTGCTATTTATACAACCAATACCTCATTTTACCACAAAAAACTATCTAAATGGCAAGCACTTGGCAAGCCATTTAGCTAGCTATCGAAAAATTTATTCAGAAATGCAATCAGAGGTATATCTTTCATTATTTCGTTGTCTCGAAAATGAAAAAAATAACGTTGACGTATGACAGGAAATCAAATAATATGAACTGGCATGTGCCTGTTCTATTTGCCAGAAAATGCGTTAGCGGAACATAGCGCGGCTTCAAAAGTAAATCTCTATTTAGTCAAAGCCGTGTTCTTAAATTTTCCATAATTTAATGCGCTCCATTCGTGCAGTAATAAGTCTTTTGCCGTTTAGGACGAAATAATTGAAATAAATAGCCAATATTGTCAGTTTCCGATGCGGACCATACTTTACTTTCTAAAAAGGTATATCTCCAAAAGAAGCAAGTGCCGGTTTTCGAAAAATCCCAGAAAACTTCTTTAAAAACCGCACCAGTATCGGCACACAACATAATGATAGGGACACTGCTGTGTCCGTATAATAATATGAAGTTAACAATTAAACGTTTGACATATCGATAATTAGATCCTGTACTAGATACCGTTAGTGTAGTAACATTATACTTTAACATAACCTTATTTTTATATGACAAGGATATAACGAAGCTACGTTAATAGTGACACCGCACTCATTTCGGTGCCTCCCGTACGCAAATAAATGACAATTATGATAGTATATGTTTGAACTTTTTGTTTCACGTTTTAGTAACAGTGAATAGATTTGAGTCATATTCTATTCAATAAGCCATCAAGTTAATGTTAGTTAAGGTTTTAATTGGCCACTGCCAAAACTTAATATTTTTGTGCCGATCTAGGTCATTCAGTTTAATAATATGTGTTAAACGAAACAGTTTCAAAATGTAACTGTAGAAGTTCACGGTATATTATAATACTCGCAATATTGGCTCATCAGCAAGTGTGATACAAATGGCGGACCTACTACGTCACCAAATTGAACGCTGCGTTTCGTTTAAATACAAATGGGTGACCTACTGCGTCATCAATTTGAACGCCGCTTTTCCTTTAAAAATGACTGACCTACTGCGTCATCAAGTTCAACGCCGCGCTTCTTTTAAACACAAATGGCTGACCTACTTCGTCATCAAATTGAAAGCCGCGTTTCCTATGAATACAAATGGCTGACCTACTACGTTATCAAATTGAACGCGGCGTTTTCTATAAACATAAACGGCTGACCTATTGAGTCATCAAATCGAACGCCGCGTTTCGTTTAAATACAAATGGCTGACCTACTGCCTCATCAGATGGAACGCCGGGTTTAGTTTAAAAATTGTTGAGCTACTGCATCATCAATTTTAACGCCGTGCTTCGTTGAAATACAAATGGCTGACCGACCTACTGTATCATCAAATTGAACGCCGCGTTTCCTGTGAATACAAATGGCTGATCTAGTACGTTATCAAATTGAACGCCACGTTTCCTATAAACATAAATGGCTGACCTACTGAGTAATCATATCGAACGCCGCGTTTCGTTTATATACAAATGCTGACCTACTCCGTAGTCAGATGGAACGCCTCGTTTTCATTAAGTACAAATATATATATTGCTTGTGTATAAGCGTTAGTACTGGGTTTTCTTCAAGATTTTGAGACGATGGCCTACATAAAAATATGTAAAAAGGATTCAAATACAATTCCAAAAACATTTTCAGAAATATTTTATATAGTTTTGTATACAGTATGATTCGTGCTTAGGATCTTCGGTACTGCGTGGATGAGCCCTCCTCGCGTTATAGTTGACATATAGACACAAAAAGTTTACTGTTACTTGACGTAGTGCATCCGCTAGTGTGAAGGGGCTTTGTGAAATTTCAGATTACGCGATTTGGGATTGAGGACTATAAAATCTTTAACAAGACAAGATGTCGACATAAAAGTGTCCCTAGGAAACCGCCTCGTAACAGGGCGATTGATGTTAGCTTGATCTAGTCGATAGGTCTCTGCAACCGCTTATCAGCATGGAAAACGCGGATCACTAGCGAGAACATTGTTTTTCAAAAACCTATTTTTCCATCGTATCTGTAATTGCACATTGAAGATGCAAACTTTAATCACTCAGCAAATTAAAAACTTTAAACGTACTTTCGTTGCTAGTTTTTGGTCCTGGCCTGTATGTGCAACTCAGGCGGTCGGTGAGAGAAAACAGGTTGTGAGGTGGCGAAATTGCGATATGCTTGAACGCGATGAGTTGTTTCTTGCTGAAAACTCCTTTTGGTAACACTATTCCACGAGCTGCTTCAAGGAAGCGTAGTAATTTACGGATGACTTCGTGACGGTTGAGAAATAAATGGGTCATTTCCGATTCATCAAGTAGCCTGAAATTACCAAAACTTCGCATTGTACGAAAGCCCGTATAAAGGAATCATTTTTGTTTTTATGGAATGATAATAGGTCGCCGTATTTGTCCAATTACTAAGCAAACTCGCCTTCTAAATAAGGTGTTGAACGATAGAATTTTGCTGTATAATCTTAGTCATAGAACAAACGCAAAATATCATTGTAAGTGCCCTAACAAGATGTCAGGATGTTATGTAAATTATTTATCTGGTGATCAATTCCTTCTATTATACTAAATTTTTAGAATAAAGTAAGCTGGTTTGTTAACATGTTTAATCAGCTTTTAAGAGGCGACTTTAGTGAATTATCACTCCGTTTGACGACCCTGCGGTTACGACAGAGTAAAAAAGCTTGTTATCTAGGCTGAGAGTCACGTTAACTTCAAAATTTAAGTACCAACTTAATTTTCTATAACGCCATGGAGACATTTTTTGTTTTCAACTGTCTAGCTAACGAATGTCTTTAAACCGCAAAATTTATTTTGCTAAATTGTTGTAAATCTGGCATATTGTAAGCGCTTCTATTCGCTTAGGAGTAATACGGCTTTCACGTTATAATGTCCTCAACGTTTGCAACCTATATACACCACACCGTGTCAGTCACGCTGTCGTCAACAGGGTGTCTTAGACACCCTGATGTTTTTAATAAATTTTTTCAAAGGTAGCTAGCTAGGGGCATTGCCACATCTCGATGGTATCAAGCATACCGTGTCTTCTTGCAGTTTTATTGAGAGTGTGCGCCATTATTTCTTTAACGTTCATAGGGCCTAGATACAAATATCAAGAATTTAAATAAGTCTACACGCCACAATTGACTAATAAACCGCATTAACTACAGACGTTGTCCGTTATAGTTAATTCGCGCCCAATTGTTAGCTAAAGTGATCAGATGGAGGTTTATTAAAGAAACACAAACGAGGCGAATGAATGAGACTGAAGATGTAACAGCTTATATACCCATATTTGGGTTTGCTACCATGTTCGTAATTTGCATTCATTTGCATGTTCAAATAGCCAACCAGCAAGCCACATCACTAAGGGTGTATACAACGCTGTAAAGATAAAATGTAGTAGCTAGGGGTATGTCGTACACCCTCAGCAATTGATTTACAGTATGGGTGTCACCCTGCTCGTCCATACGGTAGGGTCGCGACTAAAAGGGAACAAAAGTTCCAAACAGCGGGGACATTATAACGTGAACGCCGCATAAGTGAGAGATTAGAAATTGTATAAAAAGAGCATGTGCAATATTCAAAAATGAAACCAGTTGGGTAAGGCGTGCATGAACGATATTTACTGTATCATCAATTTTTCCAAAGCCAGACCCCCTGTATCCACAATGCGACGTTCTACGTTATTGCTTGACGGACTATGAAGGGGGGTTAAATAACTGTGAATTTAACACAAAATCAATGTGTACGAATTATCTGATGGAATACGAAGATTATATTGAGTAGTTTCAACTGCAACTATTACACCGTAACCTTAAGTACAGAGCTTTCAAAGTATTTAATATTTAATTTATCTCTTCATTAGATCTAATGCATGAAACTATTTTCCTCTATGCGCTCATGCTTCATAACTGAATAGGTATATATACTCTGAAATTTAAATACTGACTCCTGACTTAGAATTACCAATATTGGATACGTGCTGTAACGATTAATACTTTCAGTGTATCGCGCGTAAAGCTTACATATATAGCTTGCCATTTGGCTACAGCCTTCAAGTCGGCATCGTAAAATAGTACGTTTTAGAACCAGCATTATGTGCATACAACACTGCCACTGTAGCGTTGTCAACTGTAAATTACTAGGTTTACCGTCTATCTGAATAAGTCTTAACATTTTCACTGAAACTACGCACTGCGCCGAAACCGTTGGACTTACTGCTCTTCAGTATTCGCTAGCCAGATAAAAAAATGAATAGTTGGGTTCAACAGTTCAGATATTTATAAAATTAATTAATAGATACCAATCACTTATAATTGCATCTTGAAACTAATCGAATAAATGTTTGTTATTATGAAGACGATAATAACAACGTTTGGTCGGTTCTAGCCCGGAAAATACTATCATATTTTTTTCGCTGCAATAGTCAAATACCAGGATGAACTCAAGAATATCAACACATCACAAAACCGGCACATGCGCAGTAAAAACTTGAGCCGAATAGAACTAAAGCCATACACTCTAGCAACGAAGTATACTCTAATTTTGGTCCAATTCGGCTATATATTCCACAATTTGCATGATGCTTGGGTTTATCGATGATACATTATGCAGCTTATATGTACGTACACATGGGTGTAACTCCTACTCTGAAAAATTAAATCACAGCGGATTTTCCTAAAACTACAGCAGGTACAGCAATGTCTTCCCGATTTTGACATTAAATGGTTGTTTTTCTCTCTCAGTCAGCTGCTTAAGATGTTTTCGGCTAGACATTGAGCTTGGAGCTGCATTAGCTCAGATAACCAGTGCTGTGAAAATTATCACATTACTTTAGCGGTTACTATAATATTATAGACGAAACCTTCTAAATTCATCTTGGTTTTGGTCCAAATTTGACATTGTTCAACGTCTGCTCTTGCAATGGGAGACATGCAGAGAAATGGTTTCGCCATTAATTGCCGATGTTCAGTCGCAAACGAACTTAAAAAAATTACTAATATATGCTCATCCAATCATAAGCTGTAGTCGGTGCTGTAATAACACTCTGCATTGGTGTGGTAACCAAGAACAAGAATGATCTATCTTACGTCGCAAAAATTTGCAACTACTTTTTCTAATTAGGCACGTTTTATGGTGTATATTACTTGGCGTAGTATCACTCGTAGTCGATTAATGCTTCCTAAGTCATGGATACCATCGTCTATAATTTGGAAAATCATGTGGATATATCTCTGTTCGATTTCGAAACCTAGAGGAGTCAAACCTATTCACTTACTCAGTGTTTGATATTTCCTTGGGTGAATTGCCTGGAGTAATCCCAACGGTAAAACAAACTGAATTACCATGGGTAAACTTGGGTACCATTGGTAATAAAATATATTTTATATTCGCTGTGAGCCGAATTCTGTGGGTTATCTGAATTGGTAGATATTGCTACAAATTTTCAAATCACAATAACTAAATTCGAAATCAATAACAAACACGGTTTGCTCTAATCAATTTTTTAAGAAATACAAGCAAACCTTTGTGCTGTTAGCGCACAGAATTTATTGTACTACTTTATACACTCTGTCTGATGTACTTGTTTTATTTATAAACTAGATGGTTTACTACATACTTTATTTAGAACCGCTTAATTACAGTCAGTATGATCAAGGCTTTATAACAAATCTTAGTAGAATTATATGACTCTCTGTCTTAGCAATAGTCCTTGTTTAACAATATCTTTGGTGAGCTGGCCGAAAACCAACCAAGTGATTGAAATCGATAAGTATAACAATATAATACTACACGTTGCTATTCTATTAAATTTTTATTATGAACTTTTGGTATTGAAGCATTACCAACCTTTGCTTGAATGCTTCGATCAAATAGCGTTGCATTTCGTGTTCGGGCAGTGTTTCAAACCAACCGACGACTTCTTCCCGAAATCCAGGCGTAAAATATACAGGATTGGTTTGTTTACACGCTGTTTTATGCGCTTTCCAATCGAGATGCTGACATTCTTTTGAACAGTAGAGTGCCGATCGACAATTTGCGCACTTTTTGAGTGCCGCGTGTGGATTATGGCAGTAGTGACATGCGCGAATTGGCAATTCACGACAATTCTTGGGTACAAGTGTTGGTTCTAAAAGAATACTGCTCCCGCCGAACAACTCAATTTCGTCGTTTACAGATGGTGCATTGAGAAAATTGTTGTCGTTATTTTTGGTTAGGGCAATACTATTATTACCACAATTGAGGTTATCTTCGTTGTTCACTGTACCGTCATACGCTTCATTTTCAGCAGAATGATATAATGCTGATGCGGACGAACGGCGCTGCAGTAATACTGATTTGAGCAGTGGAACGGGTGTAACCGCAATGCCTGTTGTATTGCGATGCTAAAAAATGTGCATATAATTGTCCTAGAAAATGTATAAAATTCACATTCATCATTGCAATCATGTCATTGTTGGTCGCCAGACATTTATATAACGTTACTAAAAGAACAGCTTCATGCGGGAATTATGTTGTTGATATATATCGAGTTTGCTTAGGCTATGACAAAGGCTTTTTCGGCGCACATATAGTATATCGAAGATGCGCAGTATGTATTTGAAAAAGTTGAATTGGCCCATGATTCCATCACTCCATTAATAGTTTAATAAATTCCAAATTTAGTAATCCGTGTCTGGTAAATACGAGGTATATAATTAGTTTAGTAATTAAAACATGAAATAATTTAAATAGACCAGAAATTTCTCATTTGAATAAAGGAAAATTTGTGTTGAAATTACAATACAGTAGGGCTTCGGGGTCGGCAACATCTTCGACTGCCTTGAAAACTGACATGTATTTAATGAAAATTTAAAACAGAAACAAGAATACAACAAAAAAATGATTTATAAAACATGTCGTCTAGCTTGGTACTAAAAACACGGGATTTGAATTGAAGCCACTAAGACATAATTCTGAAATAAATAAAAATTAGTTATAACCAAAATTATATTCAGTCCATATAGGAGTCATAACTTTGCCTTGGACATATCCAAAATAGTAAAAGACACAACTGGAGAACTATATATTTGTTTCTAAATGTGATTATTGATTTTATCTTTGTTTTATATAAAGGCGTTGGTTTGAAATTCAAATGTGATGCATTTTCGGTAGTTCGGCGTGCTATGGCCAAACGGTAGTTGGAAATAGCTTCACAATGTATGACAATTGAATCTGAATATTAAGTTTGTGTCATAACAATGTATTGCAAAGTACTATAGGATTATGCACAATTGCCACTGCCAGTAGATTTTCAATGACTATAATATAGAACATTGGACTAATAGCTTACACCATAAAACTTGTCAAAAAATATAATAAAATATAGATAATTTCATGATTTATTCTAAATTACGCAAAAATTGCAGGTAATATTCTGTTCGCGACATAGCAGTTTTTACAGGTTCAACAGCAGTTTAAATTGATTGTTTAAAAAAAGAACGCATGTATGTTTTACAATAAATTTAAATAAAATTTGCTGGCATCAGCAAACAATGAAAAAATGAAAGTATTCAAAAATAATTAAAATAATTTGATAAAATTATGACTCTGAACAAGAGTTAATAATTTTCTAAAGCTAAAAAACCATCAAATTTTATAATTAACGACCTACCGCATACCAAAGGAATACGCTGATAACGTCAAAGCACAAGTAATTATTAAGTTAGTATCTAAGTTACTAGGTTACTTGAGGTTAGGTATACAGCGTTAAAAAATTTGTGTAAATAAGCCCGCAATTGGATTTCACAATGGAGTTAGATAATTGCGGATAAATGGCTTGACAACAAATATCTTCATCCATTTTGTCAACAAAACTCACAAAAATGAATCGCACGTTTAAAAATGTACATCGCAAACGTGTAGCTTTACCGTATTATAAATCAAGATAAAGCATTTTGAAATGATAAAAATTTGTTTAAATAACCCGCAATTGGATTTCACTAAGGCGTTAGATAATTGCGGATAAATGGCTTGACAACAAATATCTTCATCCACTTTGTCAACAAAACTCACAAAAATGAATCGCACGTTTAAAAATGTACATCGCAAACGTGTAGCTTTACCGTATTAAAAATCAAGATAAAACATTTTGAAATGATAAAAAATTGTTTAAATAAGCCCGCAATTGGATTTCACTAAGGAGTTAGATAATTGCGGATAAATGGCTTGACAACAAATATCTTCATCCACTTTGTCAACAAAACTCACAAAAATGAATCGCACGTTTAAAAATGTACATCGCAAACGTGTAGCTTTACCATATTAAAAATCAAGTGAAAAAATTTTGAAATGATGAAAATTTGTTGACAAAATCAAAGCTTGTCTAAAGCGAAAGTCAATGTTTCATCTATTTTTATGTATCTGTCACGCGTTTTTGAATAAATGAAAAATTCGTTATATTTGGCTAATTTCTTATTTATCGTTATATAATTAATATATTTCATTTAGATTTTCAAATGACACTAAAAATTTCTCAAGTTTATGCTGAATTGTGCTTATTTCAAGAAAACAATGCCTAGATCTTTAGTTTGTTCCAAAGGGAGGCAACATTTTATTAGCTATACATTCAGGAGTATCTTACATAAATCTTAGAAACAGCTTTACTACTCATAGACTTAATAAACTGTCAAGCTTAGGTAGGCTTAGATTATCGATAACGGTATATATTTCTTTTCACTTATTGCGTTACAGGAGTACCAATAGTTTAAACCAATTTTGAAATAGGTTGTATATTGTGTATAGTCAAAATTTAGTTTGTTGCATGTCTAAAGTTTGTTCTTTCAGTCAATAATTTCAATACTCGCCACCGCTAACAGTTGGAAACAAAGGCAACTTACGGCGGTAGGCAATTGTGCTGCAGATGCTGGTCGAGATCTTGCTGTATCGTTTTTGATAAATTTCCATTTAATTTGAGGCTTTCGATCGAGCGTTTCTGACCATCGAATCCCAGGCCGAGAATGATGTTTCAGTGTTGAACTCGCCATTTTCATGACATATTTCACGGCGTTATATATCTTTGTAGCTGTATTACGAATTGACCAATTAACCTGCGTGATTTATTTTGTTACACCGTCAAAATGTTTGTAAAGTGTCAAATATACCAAATCTGTTTCCAAAAAAACTTTTTCCACCAATGTATTTTCGACACATCAGGTATTATATCTATAGAGTTGAATAGTACTACTAAATTGATTCTATGGTCTAAGAAGCAACCTTTTGGCAATTTTTTATGTCGTCAAAATATCAATAAATTGATTATACATAAATTTCTTCGCAAAAGCGCTTTTCTCTTCTATATATTTTGGACATATAAGTTATTATTTATAAAGTTGAAAAGATTCTCCCAACTGGTTTTTGCAGTAGACTAGCTGGGATTAAAACCCGAGTCTTTGGCTTTCAAGTTTAATGCACTGTTAGCACAGCACAGGGCCAGTTCAATCCGAGTTCTAGCTGGGCCATGCTCTGTAAAGTGCATCGAGTCAGTACAGTGTGATTGCTCTTAGCAAGTTGCTAATTACCAGCATTTTAGATCATCACCAGCGAGCCCACATATCACAAATTTCTGGGTCCCCGCCACTGGGTATTATAATAACATAGAGATTGTATAAAAAATTTAGGTATAAGAGTGGACAAATTGATTCAGCTATTTGCTACATAATTTGTGTAAAATAAAATTTCTGTTATTATTGACGTATTATCCAAAATGCAACTTGTTTGAAAAACATAACTCTTCTGCGGTGTGATGCAAGTAAAGGATGACAGTAGGGTTCATCCTCACGCAAGCCGCTAACATATATCCCTAGCAGTGTTTAAAGCGGAATAAATTGTTATCGCACTTTAATAAATCTATAGGTATTACTCAGGAGCTGGTAAGTGTCTTGTTAAAGCTCACGAGTTGATTAATTTGTACGAACACCTTCTAATACTTATATGTACATATACTCATAGTAGGTAGGGTTATCGCCCTAAACCGTTGGACAACCGTCTGGTAGCAGGCGCCGTTACTCTCCCCCATCTGTGGACAAAGGAACGCCGAAGGCGGAGCTTAGTCCCCTCACTCCCCGAGGTCCTGGGTACCCCTGAATTTTTCGGACATTAAAGTATGTACTTATATTGTATTATGTCACAGTATCGTTTAAAGCATGATGACAAGATTAAAGGTCAGTTGACATTTTGTTTGTTTTAGCTTAACATGTAGTTCAAGATTTGTTTAAACTTTGAAGTATGTAAAAAAATTAACGTCAATCAAATAAATAACTAGGAAATGCTTTAAATACGAACGCGAATTTTTACAATATTTTGTTAAATTTTGTTTGAAAAATTATATAATTGTATAAAATATAATCGTTTTTCCTCAAACATTTGAATATTGTTCGCACGTTGAGATTCATTTTAAATTAGAGAAAAATGCTTTTCAATTTTATTCAAATTTTGATCACATATTCAGCTGAAATTTTGTTTGAGAACAACAGCGCACGTGCAAACGGAACTAGGTCAGTTCATCGTGTGTTGCAGTGCACGCTCTGACAAATGTGTGAACTTAAGAACAAAAGGGTTAGTCGAGTGATAAAATGTTGACTAAATATCATATGTTATGTGCCACAGGATGTAAACCACTGCGGAGTAGTACTCAAAACCAGTGACTGATGCAAAGTTAATCAGCACTTGGCATAATGTAAAACTTTTCAATTCCTTCATGAAATCTATTGTTGTCAATAATTTGTTAACTAAATAAATGTTTACCAAAATTCTAAAGAGATTTGTAAATTTCGTACGAAAAAAATAGCGTTTACAGGCGCACAAGTTTAGAGTTTACATTTTGCCATAAACCTATTCAACCATAAACTCTCCGGTAAAGCTTAATCTCCCAAAATAGAACTTTCTAATTATCTTAACCAAAAAAGTAAACTTGACAATATGTAAAACTGGTGTGTCACTGCCGCGAAAATACGGTTTATACTATGTATTAACAATAAAGGACAACAATAAACGTAGTTGTATTAATTTTATTGACCGTTTTAATGTAGTTTTGTATGAATTTATTCGGCAATTCGGCCACCAAGGAATTATAGCACAGTCGGACAGTTAGCCACACACGCGTCTCGATAATGCAACGTCTAACCGTGAGAGAATTGAACGGATACATAAAATGGCTATAATTCGCGAACTGTATCGAAACAATTTTCAAACTTAAAAGTTTGATATATTTTACCTATTCGGACACTGCGTTAAGCGACACTGTCCCGCCACTAAACATGATTAAGACCGATCTGATACTATTTGCCGATTCGATTCTATAGAACATGTTCTATTTTATCCGGTCCGAATCGGACGGCATGGTGTGTAACTTGGAAGGTGGAGGAGGTGCCTCCACTAATTTCTACTAACTGACGTGAAAAAATAACTGATGAGGTTATAATATAATGCGTCATTTAACTTAAGATGTGTGCATTAGGGCCGGATTTTGTCACAGCCTGTCCCAGCCATAACGTTCTTCTTGGCGAGCCTGACCGAGCTGTTGTGACATCTTACGAGCCGCGCCAGGCCTTCCGGGCTGGGCTCTTTATAGTTACAAGGGCCGGGCTGGTCTTTACACTATGCGGTACATCGCACATAGCTACCTTCTTGACTTCTTGCATGATTTGCGGTAGCTAGCTTAGTTTCGATACGTAAAATCCCCGCAAATTTCAACGGTATTTAAGTACACAATATTACTTTGCCCACAGGTGATGATAAGAGTTGGGTCGGACTAAACCTCTAGCCAAATTAAAACCAATAAACGTTCCGCACCCCCTCGCCCAGATGTGTGATATATAAATCACTGAGCCATTCGTAAGGGGGTTGCCATCCCGAAGCGTCGGAGTTTAAGAAATTCCTCCCCGAAACCAAACGGCTAACGCCGTCTATTGACATAAAGATGCATGGCCCAATCCCGACTGGTATAAGCGTACTAGTCTAGCTAGGCTGTGCGCTTTATTTTGCAAGAGCCGATATAGACTATGCCAAAACGTCTGGAGCCGGACTTGACTCTGTGACAAAATCCAGCCCTAGGCGCACACATCTTAAGGTAAATGATGCATAGTGCATGTAAACGACCGCCCCTCCACATTTGCGCCAGGCGCGCGCTTTTGAGTAGACTGCGATGTTCCTGGTGCGTAAAAATTCATGCACGTCCACATTTTATTCGGTAGCTGCAGACTTTGTGGATCGGATCCAAAGTGACAACAAATCGGATCGACTCGGATCGGACCCAATGGAAACATGGTCTGAACGTTGTTCGGTGAACATCAACTTATGTTGCAACTAGTCTCTGGTGCAATTACTGAGTAGAGAATAGCTGCGATTTCAGAAACTTGAAATATGTATCCAGCTTGCTTTCTACGTACCGCCATTAAGGCTAGTATTCTTTGTAACGGGTCCAAAGGTTACCCAATGATGGTCGGAACTGCTTATAAGCAATATTTAGCTATGTCTTTCTTCTCTTCTCGTTAGGCTCCGTGCACGCAGAATATTTGGTTCTTTTCCATTATACCCCCGGCCCGAATTTGGTCAGTTTTGAAGATACAGAACTGATTACCAATCGATTCAGCTCGATAAGGCGGTTTAGAAAATTCTCATTTTACCCACATTCCTGAAAAATTTTTAATTTTTTTTTCGTTTTTCTAGGTTCCAGTGGCCCCTCTTGGGAACCCAAAAATTTTTTTCTTCGGAATATCGTCATGTTGGGCATATTTGACTCGGCTTGATGAGAGAAATTTATTGGTATGTTTGGGCCCTTATAACTTTCTAGCCCTAGGGTAGATTTCAACAAACTACCAATAGATTTTTCTCATCAAGCCCAATCGAATGGTGCCCAACAGGACGCTATTCAGAAGAAAAAATTTTTGGGTTCCCAAGGACCATTGGGACCTCAAAAAATTAAAAAATATTGAGGAATGTGGGTAAAATGAGAGTTTTCGGAACCGCCTCATCGAGCTGAATCGATTCATACCAAAAGCAGCTCTGTATCTTCTAAACTGACCAAATTCGGGCTGGGGGAATAATGGAAAAGAACCGAATATTTTAGTAATTAAGAGACAATTTCAAATTTATGCTGAAAAATTGGGGAAAATGGAAGAAATTTTGGGAAAATTTAAGGAAATGAGGAAAATTACGAGTTACCTAATGTTGTACTCTCTTGCCCCGCCGTACGGTCGGAATCAAAGAAACCAAGAAATCGTGACTTTTCATGCACGTGGAATAGTCCCGAAATATATAATATGATATATTCCAGGAAATTTAACAAATAGTTTCAATAAAATTTTACTTATATGTCCACTTATAATCTTGAGACACTAAAGCACAATAGCGTGTGTCGAGCATCACAATCTGTCCGCAGAAAGACGTTGCTAGGAACAACATCAATTCATAGTAATACTTTTCAACGTTTTGTTTCTAAAAAGGCCATGCATTAAATCGAACAAACACCAGTTCTCCACGTTAGAAAAAGGTGAAATATGCAACCAACCCCTAATGTCGGTTTTGTGTACATTGAAAACCAACTTCATGTTTACCATCGACTTAGATATTAACAATTTGCAACGGATTTTATTAGGAACTTAGATCCAACATTGAACGTTCAGATGAATATTATTCAGGTTTTAGATCTCGCTACAGCTGCAATATTTTGTTAGAATTCGCAAAATTTGATACTTGGCACTGGCTTTAAAACACTTTCCACTATTGGAAATATTGACAGCGCGACTAGAAAAGAAGTAATTTCCGTTGATATAATTGTTTTTCAGTAGAAGTAAAACCAACTCTTCAAGTTTTTTTATATTATGAACATAAAATAGTTTTTACCGATTGTATCATAATAGTTGTTTTAGTCGCGTAGCTCAAAGGAGAAGGAGTCTTAAGGTAGCAGCAGCTCATAGATTCCAGGACGAATTTGTCAAATGCCTCCATTTGTTGCTGAATTATTAGCGTTGCAACATAATTTCACGAATTGCATTGATTATAAAATAAATATTGTAAACACTACCTATGTGATCTAATTAGTTAATTTTTATTAAAAGATCGAAATTTTTATTTTTGGCTTAAAAATTTTATAGTGTATCTTATTTAATATAGTACCTATCACAATCTATGTATGATTCGAAGGTGGCAGCTACCCTTGCATACAATATAATGTAGTCGGCAAGAATGTTCATCTATGGGTGGACATGCATTTCTCCCGAACTGTCTTCTATTAAATAGGGTATAACCCAACGGTAATAACTGTTATATCAGTTTAATATATCCCTGGTGATAGAGGCAAAAAATCCACTCAACGAAATAGCTCTAATTCAATCCATTGGTTATTTTCTCTGAGATTTTCATGTTGCCTATGCTAGTGCAAATACTTAGAAATTTTAGCCTATTTAGCTCTTAGGGCCAGTAATATTGCACTTGGCACTATGCATATGAGGCGAGAAATATTTGCATATCCTAGTTGGAATTCAAAGTGACTTTAGTTTTATACACTAGTTCCCTCAATGAAATGGCATAATGAGACTGCTATAACAATTATTTTGTGCTTTCCCATACCAAAATCTATTTAGGCACGCATATACATATTTGAAATACTACGTATTTTATGCAGTGAAAGACTTGCGTAAAAATGTATGAACGTACCGAAGACAATATTACCAGTTATTTGTTACTGAGGCAGCCATGTGTTCAAAAATTTTCACGTGCGGTAGTACGAAATTAATGCAAGATTTGCAAATTAAGATAGTCAAATTCAAAAGTTGTTTTGAGTTGCGTTGCCAAATCCCATAATCTTTTGCTTTGACCGGTTTAAAACAACTTGCTGACAGAAAGTTTGTTCTAAATTGGCCGATCCCAAGCGAGTTCGGCCGAAATCTGTCGGTTGCTGAATATAGTTGCTAAATGACATTTCACTCTCAAATGATTTACTGTGTTATAATACCATTCGTTTCGTGAAACAAATTTAATGCATTTTGCGATTGGAATATTTCAAGTAGTAGTGGCATTCTACAATTCACCACACCTTGATTTGAAGCGACATTTTGGCGCCAACTGAATTCATGTCAAGCTCGTTCGGGATCGGCCGATTTCATCCTTTCATTCTCGAATTGACACATTTGTCAGCGGGTGTATTGCAATGCGATGCATTAACCGAGTTTATCGTGCAGCGTGCTTTGCGCGCGCGTTATTGTTCGAGCGCTTTGAAAGTTTTGTTAAGGAAAGAGTAACAGCTCTTAGATAGCGTAGTGGCTAGCATAGGAGGTTCGCACCAAAACGATTCAGCTTCAATCCACTGCAGGGGTAAAGTTTCCTTCAATAAACCATTTCGTTCTCAAATTGACACATTTCTTTGCAAAAATTTGCTCAAGACTGTACAAAATACCCATTGTTTTAAGAAGAAAAGGGACAAAACAACCTTTCTGTGAGTAAGCTGA
>JASANE010013865.1:0-61904 GCA_030248225.1 Trileptium ribeirensis
TTCAAACGCTTTCATTCGAGGTCGGCACACCGGATTCGTAGTCGGTGTATCAGATCTCCCCTAGACTTGACGGTGATGACCAAATCATGACGAACAAGATTTCTCAATCCATGATATGTGAGGCCTCTTCCAGCACTAGAACGAAGAGCAAAGGGCTCAATGCTGATCCCTGGTGACACCAACCGTGATATCGAAGGCTCCAGATGTTCCAGCTTGTATCCTGACTTGAGAGGTATAGGTCTCGTACAGTGCCGTGACTTTAATCAGGTGCTCCGGCACCATTTGCCTTCTTAATACTCACTCCACCACATGTCTCGGGACACTATCGAATGCCTTTTATAAGTCCACAAAGGCATGCCAGAGTTGTTTTCCTTTCCCCACTGCTTTTTCCTGCAGCTGTCTAAGAAATATAGCATGGATTGTGCTTCTGCCAGACGTGAATCCGCGCTGACATTCCCCGATATCGCGGAGTCTCTTTTTGAGCATTCGCTCGTACATCATCATTCCGGGTTCCAACAACCGGATGCCTCCGTAAGAACCGCATGCCAATGGATCACCTTTGCCCTTATAAAGATATATGGCGTGTCCATTCCCGTGGTACTCCTTCAGACAGCACGTGGTCCATGATCTCTGTCAGGTCATTGACCCCATCTTCTGCTATGACTTCCGTGGACAGACCTGACGATCCGCTAGTTTTCTCTCTTTTCATAGCTGACAGTGCCTGTTTGGCTTCTACGTGTTGGAAGGTCATTATTGGCCCTTCAGTTCGCACTGTACTTGACCGTTGTGGGCTCGAATATGGTTCATTGACCGTTTGCCAGAAATAGTGATTTTTCATATGTCGATGTGTTGTTGTTTGTTTTTACCTCATAACGAGTGTCTTCTAGGTTACCACGCACGCTGGATACGATGGTTTTGCTATTTAGAGTCCAACTTGACAATATTATACTTTCATGGTGTTTCAAGGGTTTTAAGGCCGACGAACCCGATTTCCAAAAGTGCGTTTTCATTTGTCTGATTATTTGTTGCCTGCAGGGCATCAAGAATGGTCTATATATAGGTATTCTAAAGCCTGAAAATAATGATTTGGTTGTCTTGAGTACAGCATGCATATTTCAAGCCTTTTCTTTGGTCTTCAATGGGTTTAGGGTCACTGAGTCCGATTTCCAGAATATAGTTTGCTTTCTGTTATGTGGTTACGTGTTGCGCACAAGTCATCAATAATTGCCCATATAGGTTTTCGGTATGCTGAGTACGATGGCTTGGTTATCTAGAGTCCAGTTCGAGTATCATGTCTTTTCAGACTTTTCTTTACGTTTAGGGTCAATGAACTCGATTTCCAGAAAATAGTATGGCTTGAGTAGTTCGGTACATTGCATCAAAAATGGTTTTTATAGAGGTTTTTCAGTATGTTGAATGTATACAATGGTTTGGTTAACTAGAGACCAGCATATGCATTTCATGCCTTTTCATGCAGTTTCCATCGCTTTAGTGTTAATGAGCCCGATTTCCAGAATATAGTCTGTCTTAAGTTGTTTCGTTACATATTGTGTACAGATCATCAAGAATTGCCTATTATATAGGTTTTTAGTTAGGCTGAATACGATAGTTTGGTTATCTAGTGACCAGCACAAATATTTCATGCATCGTCAGTTGTTTTCGATGGGTTTAGAATCGTCGAGTTTTTGGGATTTTCAATGGATACAGGGTTCAAAGGTTTTAAGGTGGTATATAATATATACATCAAACAGCCTATTGCAGGTGATTAAACAAAATGATAACTTAAAAATGAAACCACATTCGCTCCATTTCACTCTCGCTTGCGTTTTACTAGTGTATAAACAGCACGCACTATGGATTTTGTCGAATAATCCAATTCAATCAGGGCTTATAGCTACTCGTTTTCCAGTAAGACAAAATAACTGTTTCAAATCATATTGTATTTTAGTAGCTTTAGCTTACAGTTAAACTTTAAAAAAGCTTAAAATTAAACTTTTAACTGAAATATTATTCGGAGGTTTGATGCAGTAATATTTTTTTGAATATGGTGTCTATGAGCTACGTTCGGGCCCACAGGGTGTGATGCCACAAAACAATGAGTTTCAAAAAATTTTAAGATTCTATTTGGCGCCTCCGTTTTTCGATGCGAAGCATGTGTTTCGAGATATGAATTTCGTATGACCAGATTTATAAAAGCAGTCGCAAGTTCTGTTTTAGAATATGGTGTCGGAACAACTGAATGTACATAATCGTCACTTTTAGCTTGCGAACGGCAATTTTTTATCCGTACCTGATCCGCCATTGCCACTGGATTGTAATATTTTCGTACTGTTGTTGGCACAAAGCAATGGCAAGCCGAATTTCTTCGGCTGCGTACTGTGATTTCGGAGCATTTCGATCTGCAAGGAGACACAAAACGACAACGCAGAAAAGTATCTATAACTCTGGCAGTGTTTGAGACGTATGCAACAATCTTTTGAATGTTTTGAGGTTAGGGGCGAAGACAATGTCGGGGGATAGCCCATTCCATGAATCAACCGCGCGATAGGCAAATGAGTAACGAGCACAATTTAACCGGGGAGAGAACCGGCTAGACAGCTTGAATAAATGGCCGCGAAGACGATCGTCGTGGTTGATAGTAAAGAAACGCGTAAGTGGGAGATCAACCAAGCCATGTGCCATTCGGTACATCATTATGAGGTCGGCCCGTAGACGCCTAGTTGCTAGTGTTTGTAGTTGTAATCGTTGAAGACGTGCCTCGTACGGTAGTTGCTATATTTCAGGTACAAGTTTTGTAGCCCGTCTCTGCACGTCTTCTAACATTTTGATGTCCCGGGTATAATGAGGACACCAGCAGGAACTAGCATACTCAAGTCTGGATCTAGTTAAAGATTTGTATATTGGGATGAATGTAGCATGCGTCAGGTGAGCAAAATGTCGGCGCAGTAACGCTATTATTTGATTACATTTCGACGCAATTTCCGAACAATGTGTAGAGGCTCGAAGATTAGTCATCACCCAAACTCCTAAGTCCTTTTGGCAGTCGACATTTGGAATGTCAATACCATTCATTTGATACCCGTACAGCGGGTTAGATGAACCAGTATGTAGACACGAACATTTGCTAATGTTAAACTGTACCAGGGAATCACGTGACCACTGCACAACGCCTTCTAAGTCATTAATCATGTCAGCTATGGCTAACTCAGGCTTTGGTTTAGGGATTCTTCTGCACAACTTAGTATCGTCTGCAAATTTATACAAACGCCCAGATACGTAATTGTCAAAGTCATTTATGTAAAACAGGAACAAAACAGGCCCAAGACAGAGCCTTGGGGCACACAGCCTTATGAATTCTATCTACCCAAAGTTCAGTTATTAATGACAGCTACAGACAATAAAGAAATTTTATGACGCTTTTCCTCCTAGCGCTTTGGGGAAACTCCATTCGCTATGTTTCAATTACCAAATAATTTTAGGCTGATCAACATGCGGTGCTTTCAGCCGACATCAATCGAGCTGTGAAAACGCAACAAAATGGGGACGTTGAATCAACCCAAGCTTTGGCGCCGGACGTAGTTCATATATTGAAGGTATATAAATTTTATCGGTTTGTTTTGCATAAAAAATCTTTTGATGCTTGGTAAAACTGAGATATCTGAATGTTTAAGATACCGATTCTGTTCACATCATGAGAAAATTTAGAACATCTATGATAATGACCTATACAAAACACAGTGTTCCAACTAAAAATTTCATGGATAATTCATTATATACAACTATTTGCAAAATCAATCACCTGGTAGGCGTCATTTTTACGTTTACTTCGCTTTCAAGTCGTGAATAACTATTTCGGTTGTGAAATGAGTAAAACCAACTCCTAAACGATTAGACATTTCGTTTGAAAATAGGAAGCGATTGAGTTGAAACTTTTTCAATATGAAACACATAACGTTAGAGCAACACTGGTTTTCCAACGGTGTTTGGGGAAAGTACTTTCGCCCCACCCTCCCTCTCTCCACAAATGCCTCCCGGTTCAGCCCCAAACACTTTTCTTCGCAACTAAAAACAAGACTATTTCTGTATGCGAGATGCAAAAAACATTCGAATTTGCATTTGTGGAAGCCTAAAAATCTCTAAATATTTTCCCAGAGGATTAAAGAGAGGTCATAGTCATCCGTTAGATTTGGCTGAGTAGTATATATACTTTATAATTAATTAGGACCTTGTCTCATAGCCGATATATTGAATTCTGACTGTTGGGTACCCATGTAATTTTTATCAGCCGTCGGTAAACAATACCGATGCATTCTAAAGTAAAGTGCAGTTCTAAAGTAAATATTTTTAATGTGCATTCTAGAGGTGCCTCAAAGCATTGCAAGCAACGTCATGGATCTTTGTTCGCTCTACAGAATGCACATATTATTTGGCTGATATCTGACTCCACCACTTGTCAGGAACAATCCATAAATGCTTTATCGGGCCGCGAAATGGGGCTGGAGGAGGATCGGTTTTGGAATAGGGTTCCGAGTTCAATTTAGGGGCACAAATAGAGATTTTTTGCCATTGCTGGCTAATCCGCCCAGCCAAAGTTGACTTATTTGTGTCAACCAAAAAAGCAAAAACGGACAGTGTCGAAATTTACCGCTGTAGCCAGTGAGAATTCTTGGTTCGCTACTCTTGTCTCTCACTACGCTGAGAATTGACCAAATGTTTTGTAGTACCGTACGCGAGCAAATCTCCAGTTAATCGCTTTCGCTTCTGTTAAAATTCGAAGAATCTGTCTGGAACGTCAGCAAATTTCGGATATGCTTTGAAAGATTAACAACGAAATAATTATAAACTAAACATTAAAACAATATATATTTTATAAATGTATACTGAAATGGTGTATTACCGCGATTACTTTGCTCTTAGACACAACAACGATTAGCAATATGGGTGTGTATGTGAACTGGTTGCATCGGTAATTTTAGGGCTGATTTCGGTACACCTGCTATGAGCTCTGATATAGCTATCAGCTATAATTGCCGCACAGTGTAATCGTTCTATCAATAGTTGTTGTTGCAGAAATGGCAAGGTGATTTGAAATCAATTTGGGAAGAGTTTTACCAGCTTATATCGACCGGATTGTCGTCACAGGTTGTGTATCTGCTATTAACTCCATCTGTTTGTGCGCTTCCCTTTAGTTATAAAGCTTGGCGCTTCGCTCATCGTTTTTTTTGGCTTTGGGGTGCTTCGTTTTGTTATGTGTAGAAGGACAAATTTAAACAAAATCCTTCATACAAAAAATGACTTCACCGATGTTAAGATTGCGTATAAATATTACCAAGACTGCAATGTGAAATTTTTGTAGGAGATTAGGACACTCGGCGTTACTCATGTACTCATTGCCTTATCCGATGATGTGGATTTTTTGGCTGCCGTCATGGAATGTGGGAGTGTGCCGTCACTGCCCAAGGTTTTCCGGATATTATCGGCTGCTCCGAAGATTGCCTGGGTTTGGGTGGGGTGGTTCGACGTCTAGCCAGCTGTCATCTCAAAAACGTTCAATGAGGTTAGAGGAAGAGTAGCAATCACCTATAGCTCCTATTGCGGCTTTAACGTTTTAATGTCTTTTTCATTATTTGTGAGCTGATGGCCTGTATCCCGAGAGAACCACAGAGATGCTCTCCCTACATTCTTAGGAGGGGAAGGAGGTAGAAACGCGACAACATCATTGGACAAGTCCAACGAAATGAGCATGACCGATCACCATACTCTTCTCCAAAAATTCCATTATGCATTTTTGATACTATTTAAACAACTAGCTTTACATTTTTATTCGGTAGCAGAAGTGATGGCGATGTGTCTTTTGGGTGAACGTAAGCAGCTCCGACTCCATCTTCCCGGTCAAAGCAGCAAAAACAGGTCTTAAGGTTTTTTGGCAAATTTGGCCATACGTGTCCCAGTGTTTTACAGCCCATATCTAGCGACAGGCTTTGCAATCGCAAAATTTAGACCCTCGTCGAGTCGCGGAATCAGGTCATCGAGATGTACAATTTTGCTGACCAAAACTATTTGGTGGGACCACTTCCTATGCCGCAATGGTACCGAACGTGGTATCGACGATGCTTTGCCAGAAATAGGGACTTTTCAAACCTCGGCATGGTATTGCGTAGTTTTGATTTAAAATGAGTGCCTATTAGGTTATCAAGCACGCCGAATACGATGGTTTCCTTTTTTATACTGGATACCTTTAATTATGGTATTCAACTTATACTATACCTTTATTGGGGTTTCAAGGGTTTTAAGGTCGACGAACCCTATTTCCAAAATGTATATAGTGTGCTTTCATTTGTTTGGTTGTGTATAATTGCGTACAGGGTATCAATAATTATATATAAATTTTTCGGAAGGTTGAATACGAATGGTTGGCTATCTAGAATCCAGCACGTGTATCTCATGCCTTTTCAGATGTATTCAATGGGTTTGGGGAGGATGAGGCTTTAGTATTTTAATGCGTTCAGAGGTTTTAGTGAAGTATCGAACACAAAGTGTTAACATTTCAATGGCGATATGTTCGTTCGTTCGTTAAACTGTCAAATGATCTGTTTTTTATTTATTTTCAGGATGCGAAACAAATTGCCGATAGCTCGATCAGTTTCTGGCATGCCTTCGTCGCGTCAATATCGGTAATCGTTGTGAGCGAGCTGGGCGACAAAACATTTTTTATCGCTGCAATTTTGGCAATGCGACACGACCGATGCACGGTTTTCGCAGGTGCCCTGACAGCTCTTGGGCTTATGACTGCATTGTCGGGTAAGCGGGACAACTAATAAATCATAAATGTTTGCAACTATTGAAGTTAGACTAAATTTTTGCTCGTCTGTGAGTACCGAAATTTTAAAACGATTGATTCTCTAACTTGTGGCAGGTGAAATGGAGCTAGCAGAATGACGTCCATCCAGACCGTTGAAATTGCTCTCTGCAGAACTGTATATTCACAAATGTTTTCCCCAAATTTTCAGTACTCAGAGTTACTGTGTAATTATTTCACGTGCGCTACGATAACAATCTCTGGACATAATTTAAGCCAAAACTGTGTTTAAAATGTGCCAGGCCCTGACTAAAAATTTGTGTTTCCCAGCTGAAAATAAATTTTTGTCTGAAAAATTTATTCAGGTTACAAATACAGATATATATGCATATATAAGTATATATACTCATATATATATATATGTATGTATATATATATTATATATATAAAAGTAGGTATATATCTATATAGCAGGGAGTAACCGGAACTACGGTTCCGGTGAAAATCAAAGGGCAAAAACAATACCGAAAGCGAAATTCCAGTTTAAAAATTTTGTTTGACATTTTCCACATTTTTTGCTTCATCTGTGATCCAAACATATGTAATATATATTATACAAAGCTCCAATACAACCAAGCAAAAGAAATGATGAAGCAATTCGCATGTGTGAAACGTAAGAGGGTGCATAATTTTAGTAGGAATTTTTCATAATAACCTGCAGGAGTTTGTCACAAAACAAAGCCAGGTCGATGCTTGTAGCAACTATTTTACACATTCAGAAGTCTGCGGGGTACGTTCGAATTAAACCGGTCCAACTCGGTAACAGAGTATGGCTTACGCAGAAGTTTATACTTTGTGTATGCTTAGCTAACATAAATGGCGTCAAGCACCAGCTAGTGTGCTTGTAAACTTGATAAATCAGTCTAAATTGAAGTAAAGTAACGTTATCAGTAACGCAGCTAGAAACTGCTTTCTTGCCAACGAATTGTATTTATTGAAACTGTGCGAGCAGCATCATAGTTTGTCTCATTTATAGCATTCTGATTAGAAAGTTATCATCATTATCGTCTAACTGACGGGCACTGTTTGTCCAACGCTAGCCTAACAGTGTCTCTGACCACTGATCAGAAACTTACCTTCTATTATTTTCTGTTAGAATCATATGAACCAATAATTTCAAGTTTCCTACAGAAGAACATGTAATAACAAACGTATGTGTAGAAAATGGAGGTGACTGGGGACAGAGCGAAAGTGTGTATTCTAAGCTCCAATGTAAGCACATTCAATTTGACGCAGTATACGGAATGGTGTATGGTGGAAGGCATTTTTTCTCTGGGTGTCCAAAAACCGGCATATTGATCGATAATTAAACATTAGCTTCCTCAGTCTCTTTAAAGTTACACAAAGGCAATAATGCCATCGCAGTATATTAAATTTAATGTAAAAGTTATTTTTATTGCATTTTAAATCCAGTATACCTTCATTTCTTCCGTCATCTGTTTTACTATGTTTTCCCGCATTAAGCCATCACATTTATGAAAAGAATCTTAGTAGGTATCTCCTAGACATGGTTGGGGAGGGATGCAGGATGCACTAAATTAAGATTGTCATTTATATGGTCTCTCCAAATTGGGGGGCCGGCATTTTTCGGTTCCCCCTGGGTCAGTACAGGTGCACCCCGGTTCATGCCCCCTGCAAAATTTTGGGCTCCCCCGGTTCATCGCCTCTTCGAAATTGTTTTTGTTCCCAATCGGTCCAAAGAACGCAAAATTTGATAAAAATTCCGTTCTGAAGCCAAAAATTTCGCAAATTTTGTCAAAATTTGCGACAAAATCGCTTTTTTCTCCTTGAAAACCATTTTGGCAGTGTTTCCGACACGTTTTTAACCGTTTTTCGCTTTAGGGGGGCCTGGTTCATACCCCTGGCAAAATTTTCAGGGAATGAAGAGCCCAGATTTAGGTAATTCCAGTTTATCGCTCAACAGTAGCCTGACACAGGCGCATAATTTTCTCTGATCTAAGTCAACACAATTATGGGACTAATTACATTTACATCTAGCAGAGGGGTATTGATTTTTCAATGAACGATCAATAGATCGTCCTTTCCGACCGAAACCATGGCTTTTCAATTTCGAAATAAGTTCCTATCAAAATTTACGGAAAAATGAATTCGGTCGTGTTTGCCAAACATATTCACGATACGACTTGGTAGCGGTAGTCATTTCATATCATGAAAATATTGTCTTATAAGTATGCAAATCACTCAAAACTCTTTTACGACGCAAAATATACTAAAATAGGTGTTAAAGGTTCCCAAGTTGTACTTATAGTACGGGTGCTGATCTCCCGTTTCGTGGTAACAGTATTCAGATTTGCTGAATCACAAGTCGTGGACGCATGCCAGTTTCGGCACAAAAACTTTGTTTACCTCATGAACTGGCTCACACACATTTTGCAGGTGGGCACACTGGAGCCCGTGGCCTTACTTAGTCCCCTGTGCGCAAAAAGATTATATGATTAGGAGGTATCGAACACGTGGACCCATGATTGTGAGACCTGCGACGCCTCTAGCCACTGCGCCACACGACCGCTTACAGTATATATGTATATGGCTGCAGTTATTGTTTCTAGCATTTATGGGATATGCTACTCAAATAATCCCACGAAAAGTAACCTACTACACCTCGACGGCGCTGTTTATCATTTTTGGCTTGAAAATGCTCAAAGAAGGTAAGCTGCTGTGGAGCTGTAATTAATGAGTAGCAGGCGACAACGGTAGGCTGGCGGTATATACTTCTTCGTTTTAAAGACTATGAGAAATGATTACTATAGAAAACTGCAGCGAGAATGTTTCGCATACAGCTCATTGCTATGTCGTTTGGAATGGAATTTTGTGGCTTAAAGCTAGAGTCCTTACCTTATCAATTATTTATTCGTCTGTTTTTTAATGAGTATCAGAAATAAATTTTTACAAGCTTGCTTGCTGGGTTATTAGATTTTATAAAACCGGGCTGCCTGGCGTATTGCTACTTTATACAGTTATTCTCCTGGCTTTTGGTGGTTTTCTTTAAATGGGGTTTGAACTTCTTCGATCTATTCCGGAAGACCGATTGATTTTCATAATTTTTCAACGAGCGATCGCTTCTTTCGGTACGTCTGTGAAGTATTTATGTTTGGTAGGATTTTAGCTAATCGGTAGTTAAATATTGCTTCGACCGTTGTGAGATACAAGAACGATAAGCTTTGTCGCTGTGGGTTTGGAAATGTTTGGATTTATTTTTTGGCAATTATTTACCTAAGCGGTATTTTGTACAAAAATATAGTTTGAAGGTGACAATATTTAGCCATTTATGTGACATTTTTTACATTCGGCGTTCCTCAATCAACTGGTACTTCATATTACACATGATTATGGCAATAGTTAGTGCAGCAATATCTGCTGCAGTTTACTATGGAGCGCAATGCGAGGGAAGATAATATAATCAAACTTTTATTGTGTCTTTGGAAAACCGAATCATTTCCATTACTATTTACAGGTTATTCAATGTCGGATAACGAAGGGCGAGAAGAATATGAAGACGCAAACGCTGAAATTAAAAAGAAAGAAGACGAGGTAAGTCAGATGGTGATTTTTGAAAATATACGAAAAATATCTTAGTTTATCGAAATTCTGCTTATTTTTTTCTCGAAATCTATCAGATTCAAATTTCGTAAATTTCAGATTCTCTTTATAGTTGCGTCATAATCGAAATCAGTCAAAATTTCGTTTAATCAAGGTCGATCGGTTACTTTGCACTTATTTCTCATTTTGGCTGTATTCGAGTAAGCCCTGTAAGTGTGCATCATTTATCAACCATAGCAGCCACCATGGTACCTGATAACTAGCTAAGTAATACATACAAAATTTTGTGGAACTATCGAAACAATTTTTCCAATATATCACTAATAAACACTCGTTAATTTTTGGACCCCTCTACAGTCAGACAGTAAAGTTGGGAACTCGAGATAACATAACTAGACAGTTTGTAAATATTTATATTGCTCCTTTTCCAAGAATTTGAAAAACACACCTTTTTCTTTCAGTCAGAGGAAAACAATTATTGTGGTCATTCACTCAATAATCCCTGGTTTCCAACGTTGCAAATCATACTCAGGACAGAGAAACATCCGGAGAACCGACACCATCTCTTCGTTCACTGGGAGGCACATACTGGTTCATTTAAATATATTAAAATTTAAATAATCCATTAAAATGTGTATGCTGCGCATAATTGTACATATTGCCGAAGTATGCCGTTATTTTTCGAAATACCGAATTTGGACAAAGTTTCGGTATAGTTCTAACACAACTCTAACAGAATATTTGCAACTACCGTTGGGTTTTTAGTGCCCTAAATTCGAGAAAAATACGCTAATTATGTGCCAAATCCACAGCTTTATGGAAAAGTAGCATCACCCATTACGTATTCTATTTTATCGCAAAGATATAGTCACCTAGTGGTGTCTTTTATTTCAATACTAGGATGACTATCTGAATACCACTCGGGCAGGCTGAGTACTATTCAATCTCTCTCAATTTTGGGTTAAACACTCTTATCAGAACACAAAGATTCTACGTTTCGTGCCTAAAAATCCAATATTTCGTACGCAGCACCCCTAATATGCTATATATACCTCTCTCGTTGAATATAAGTAGTTAATTTCAGCAATAGGGTGACTGTCTGAGCACCATTTGGCCAGGCGAAGTACTAAAATTTATGTCCCTAAAATTGAGCTAAACACTCTTCTGCGGCCTCAGAAATCATGTATTTCTAGCCTAGCACCTCTAATATGTTATATATCTCCCTCAGTCAATTTCAGCAGTCGAGTAACTATTTGAACCCTATTTGGGAAGGTTTAGTGCTATTCTTAATTTCTAGTTAATTTTCCTAGCTTCATGTTCTAACTAAAAATGCACTTCTAATAGCAATTTTAAAAAATATGTTTTTTTCTTATAGACAAATGTTTTTATTTATACACGAATTTATTGTAAGTGAATTGGCTTAAGAAAAATATCAAAACAAGTTAGAAAAAATTCCTTAACTTGAATTGAAAAAAGGAACCCCTGGGTAACCTTTTAATACTATTCTTATTTTCAATCATATTGGAAAAATCATATTTGTCTGTCCAATTTTTTTGCGTTTGTTATAAAATGAAGAATACTTTTTCTTTCTTAACAATGCTCTTTGTATTTCATTCTCTAAAATATTGAAAACAAGTAGGACACTGAACCCCTGTAGAAAGTTGTTATTTTTTGATTCACTGAAATATTGAAAATAAGTATACAACATCGAACCGCTGTAGACAGATGATTTTTACCATATTCTTTCACATCGTTTGATAGTTATTTCACTACAAAAACAAGCAAAATGCTGACCCCATACAGCAAATCTAAATTATCATTCTGCCGCTAAAATAACAAAAACACGTGTTCGTTGCATTCCTTACTGAGTGGTATGCGTCGGCTAATTACAGCTGCAAAATTAAGAGTATCTGCGAACTGTAAATGAAATTTTATCTGAAAATGCTGATAACACAATTAAAAAGGGGTTTGCGAACCCCTAACATAAGTAACAAAACAATTATTTGCAGTGGAGTATGAAATTAAGGTAGAGATCAATATGAAAGCAGCATTCACCAAAACTTGAATGTAAACTAATTTCATGGAATACATAGTCGCAAATTTGGTAAATCGATATATCGTCTTAACAATGTAGAACATAGTTTATCTTTACGAGGTTTAAGACATTAATTTTTACATTTCTATCTGCGTAAAAGACTTTTTCGATTTGATTTTCGATTGTCTTGGACAGATTGGAGGTTCAACATTTTGGTCATCTAATACAGATAGTCGACGGATAAACGATGAGTTACCAAAATGTAACCTAAAAGCTTTGCTTAGAAACGTTGCAGATTGTATATACGCCAACTGTTAACGTTATTTTGTTTACTTCAACCAGTTGACGTGACTCGTGGTATTCTAGTTGCAGCAATTCGTGAGTCCATTTTAGGTGTGTACATTTGGGTTGTTATTTTGTCAAGTCTGTTCACGATCGTAAAAGCGATGAACGCAAATAAATCATGATTTTATGTACACGTTCATTATTTCCGATGCAGCAATGCGTAGGCGCTGTTCGTGGTCACCATTTTGCGATGTAGCATTGTATTTAGCTGATTACCAATTGCGTTTTTTCTCATATGCTATATATAATATACAAATAGACCGTGAACATTGCTGTCTGATTCAGAATGTCAGTTGACAAACGCGGCCCAAATTCCATTCATACATCGCAGAGGCCATGTTTGCGCTTACAAAAATGTGAATACGAATTGTAAAAATGTCAATGTGGATTTCTGCGCTAATAAATTCGTGATTTTGATAAAATAACAACGTTGTGTACGCACCTAAAGTAGCCACACGCATAATAATAGAATTTTTTATATTAGTCCTGAAAAGCAAAATGGATTTGGAACCACTGTCATTAAACAGACAAAACGAAAGAATTAACATGTCATATTGCGTTGCCTTGAACTGTTGGGTTTGGGGTTGGCGAACCCCTTTTAATTTCTGGGTAGCCCCAGCCTTGAAAAACCTTGATACAGAAAAATTGTCTTGAAAACCTTGACTTTTTAGACCTCCCAAGTAAAATCCTTGAAAACGAACTGCCGAATCTTGAAAATAGTATCAAGCATAATTAAAAGTTCTAAAATCTTGGCTTTTTGCTTTCGTAATTTACGTTGGAGTCATGGTCACCAATAAAGTGATGCTGCAACCTCGAACACGTCTTTATTGTCGAACTCCGTCGCTGATACAGATTCTAATGACAATGTTTATTAATGATAAAAGATAGCACAGGATGTTTCAATTACATTATTGCTTGAGTTTAAGACATATTGTGTGTCATAAACAATACCGTTGCAACTCGATTTGCAGTTAATTTGGGCGCAGCGTTTATGGAGTCGAGGGAGTCAATTGACATTGAGGATTCGGACAGTCTTAAACCCACGGCCAAAATTGGTTTCGGCGCAGATGTGGAATTGAGCTTCAGACCTTCATAAGATGGCATTCTACAGTGACTGCCGCAAGTTACTACGTCAAGACAACTGTAAGATTATAGAAATATCTCTTTTGAAGTATAAAATTATTGTCCGAGCTGCAAGCTGCTTGTCCCCCGGTTTAAACGTTAATCGTCCAAGCTCACTGAGACTAGGATGAATACTCTGTAGACTGTTACGTGAGATGGTGAAATTGAATAAAAACCAAGTTCTGAAAAACCTTGAAAATTTCAGCCTTGGGCCTGGAGCCATCCTGTAATTGTCTTCAGCGTTTATATTTCATTTACAGTTCGCAGGTAATCTTGATTTTGCAGCTGTACCTAGCCGAAAAATAGCACTCAGTAAGGGGTGACACTTGGTATTAGTATTTTAGCGGATGACTGATAATTTAGATTTGTCGTATGGGATTCAGTGTTTTTTCTATTTTGAGGTTTTAGTGGGGGAAATAACTATCAAACGACGTGAGAGAATGTGATAAAAAATATTTCCACAGGGGTTCGATGGTCTATTCTTATTCGTATGTTCTATTTTTATTGAATGAAAAAATTACAACTTTCTATAGGTGTTCGGTGCCTACTTGTTTTCAGTATTTTAGTGAGTGACATACAAAGGGCATTGTTAAAAGGATTGGATTGAAAAAGTATTATTCATTTTATAACAAGCACACACATTTGACAAACAATATGATTGAAAACTGAGACTAAATATAGTTTCAAAGGTTCCAGGGGTTCTATTTTTGAAATTCCCATGAACGAAATTTTTCCTAATTTGTAACACTGCTGGGACTATGATAATGGCAATTCATTACATAGCTAGGCGTGGAGATTCTGTTTCTGGTTTTGCTTATTCATATTTTTTTGGTTTTGTTTCTCTTTTTTCAATTATTATTAAACTCCAAATTTTTTACGGCTGTTTTGAATTCCCTGACCAAAGCGCTTAGCATTTTACTAACACGATGCAATACAGCACCTTGGGGCATAAGAAGTTTCTTTTGGAGCATTTTGTGCCTCGCCCAAACTTAACGTTTTCTGGGTTCAATTTTTCCTGCTTCCGGTTGATAGAGCCAAGCAATCGAACAGATTGACCATTATTTTATAGTTTAAGGCCTTCGCTACGATACAGTAGAAATACGAATTTGATTGTTTTAATAAGTTTTAGACAGAAATTCGTTTTTGATATGTTCCATGGAGTTTTTACAGATGTCACTGCAACTTCAGTCGAATCAAGACGCCGAATCGGGCATTGTTCGGACGCGCCGTCCACCTTTCTATCGCTGTTTGCTCCGTTTTGTTTCGACGATATTCATCGAAAGCTTTACGTTGACGTTTTTGGCCGAATGGGGTGACCGATCTCAGTTGACTACGATTATTTTAGCCGCTCGAGAGGTAAATTGGCCGACGCCGTGGGCGGGTTGCCATAAAATAGCTCCAAGGGCAATTGTCGATGGCATCGACTGTCTTACAGAAGTCAGAATCCCAAAACCGGATTGCCCACTGAATTTAATGAATTTACGAATAAATATTAGCAAGAGTGCATTACGGAAGAGTATGACACTTGCCCTGCACTCTAATGTTATTTCGTGTTTGATGATACGGGCGTTTTCGGTCTGACCCCCTAATTTTTTGAACAGCTGCTTATAAACCGACCCACCCCAAAAAAAATGGGGGTCTATGCATCTCGCTAGAAATTGGGGGGTCCGACCGACGCCACCCCCCCCCAAAGAAAAAGAAAGAACTGGGGTCAGTGCATCTCGCGAGAAATTGGGGGATCCGACTGACCCCCAAAAAAAGAACTGGGGGCTCTAGGTACCCCCAAAACTGGCGGTCAGGCCGAAAACGCCCGTATCATCAAAGTATGAGTGCAGGGCTTACGTATGAGTGCAGAGAAGTGACATACTCTTCCCTAATGCCCTCTTGATATTAGTAAATTACTAATATCAAGAGCGCATTAGGGAAGAGTATTACCGCTGATCTGAGGAAAAGCCCTATCATTAAAATATTGCTAATGAGATACGGCCGGTCAAATATTTTTGGATAAGACGACGACGACAGTTTGAGACCTATAATCATTACTAATACAGATTTTAAATATAAAGCGCCTAAACGTGTTTTCTAATGAACAATAATAATGGTATCTATTTCAACAATGTTTGTGAAGTTTTGTACGCCAAATATGCAAATTAGGTCTAGATAGGGGCTCTGCTCAGAACAGCATTATCGTGTACCGCTGGTTACAACGGCCCTATTTTTGTAACGTGAACATATAATGAAAACTGTGCACTAGATACATACTAGTCATAACAGTTGAGCCAACGGCACTTTGGGCGTCACCACTTTCACCGGTACTGTCATCATCAGATTCCGACTTCTGGCATTGCTTGTGGATCTGTACACATTCTGAATTATTTGTGATTTTGAGTTGTTCGAAAAAAGACGCAAAACTTCATGAGATCATTTTACTTCGCTTGGGAAATTGCAAGTGCAGTACAGTACGCTGGTGTCAAATTAAACGTATCTTTGCTTTGTCAAGTTCGTCTAGCCACTATCTCGCAGCGCTGCATTTCGGAATTAAAATCGTTGCGGAATTTAATAACCGTTGGCTACGAGCGATCGCACTGCAAATGCCGAACATTTTTGAACGGTATGGTAGGGCGACGACCGGCGAACAGTTTCGCAGCTAAATGTTTTATATCACTAAACGATCCAAAGCAGAGCTCAAACACAGTATACGGTTTACTCGGTCGAGCAAGTTTAATAATATTTATCCAGTTATCGGGCCAATACACTGCTAAGTTTTTAGCCGCTGCGCCGATTGCGGAGTGAATGGTATCACATTCCATTTTCTTATGGCCTGGGATTAAAATTTTCTGGTCAATAGTTTCTATAGTATAAGAACTTCGTTTACTACATGAAGCAATGCCGCAGCAACATACATGTCTTTTCTGACCACCGCAACTATCTGAGAACAGAGACATTCTAGAGACAGCTTCTGGCAGCATGGCGATGTATTTCTGTAGACATGATTCTATTTCAACTGCTCCCCTGTTACCGTCCGCTTGCACGTCGTTCAAAGTATGCAAGTACATCGGATCAACGGCCGGTCCCATGGGAGGGTCAGTTGCAAAAACAGAGGAAAAATAATCGTTGAAGCTATTCGCACACATATTGACTCTGTTTTGAGCTGCGAATTGGTATAAGCCCAAAACTTTTTTGGCCTAGCTGAAAAGTTCTTTGCAAGGTCACGCTGATACTTTAGCTTTGCCTAATGTTGTTACATAAACGCGACGTTTGACGATATTTCATCCATGATATGTAGCTTCGAGATCGTTGATAAGCACGATGAGCATTGCGTTAAGATTTTATTGCGGCCCATGTTGAATAGTTTGCCCAAGGTGGGCGACGGCGCTGACGGTTTTCTTTGGATAAGTGACACAACAAGTTTATTGCGGTAGTGATTAAAGTTGTCCATCCATTCTCTACAGACGTGGTGTTAAAGGCAGATAGATATTGAGACAAGTATCGAATAAGCTTTGGCCAATCCAAACGGCGCCAGCAGCGTTTTTCTGTTGATTTTGGATATTTAATTGGCAAAAAATCGCAGATCTCAAACCAGACACTAAAGAGGTTGCTATTGCCCAAAGGGCAAGTAATTTCAACGTTATAAACTAGTTCTGTGTCAGTACAAAAAACCAGATCCAAAATGTTTCGTTGACGAGTCGGCAGTTTAACATGTTTGAGTTAGGGAGTTTTGAAGAATCATATTCATAAATCGATCCACTGTCGATGGCCAGGTGAAATTCAACCAGTCAATTTCTGAATAGTTGAAGTCACCGCAAAGTAAAATGTTATCATAAGCTGACAAATCGCCTAGGGTCGAAGGGAATTTCTCGTCTTGGGCGTGAGAGTTGGAAGGTGACCGGTATGCGCATATTGTTAAGTATTTGCGATTCGAAATTTCACTGATGCAAGCCACTATATCCTCATAGTCACAATGCAAATTGAATTCGTGAGACTGAATACAAACATTGACGTAGATAATAACTCCATACGATCGCATATATACGCTGAATTGTGGTCACATGAGTAGTAGTGTTGAAATATCCGCAGTCCATCTGCTTCGCTGATTTTGGTGGAACACATATAAGGACACTTAGAACAGTCCACTGGTTTAACCGTTCTAGCGGCTATTTGTTTACCTTTACCACGAGTGATGAATGCTTCTTCAGATTGTCGTGCTGCCCTGTTCATCTGCCACTTTGCTAACTTTTTGCCGCTGGCATTCTCATGCACGTCATCAGCCACTGACGAAACCATCATTGAGACTGAATCTTCCCTTGCATTGTTTGTGCAATCGATTACAGTATTCGTAAGTAAAACTCCAATCTTTATAGGGCTTTTTCTTTGAGATAGGGCTTTTGCTAAAAATCGCCTATCTCCATAAATATAGCACTGCTATAATAGGGTTTTTGCTTAGATTATAGCACAACTCATGGGTGATCATATGTCGCTGATACTTAGAAATGTATGAAAACGCGAGATAGGGCTTTTGCTCAGATCAGCGACGATTAGATTTTAATCCGCCACCGATAACTTGGTGTAATAGACGTTGGGAGACAAGAATGTGGGAGCTAAAGACGTTTCAGCAGTTGGCTGCACTTGTATGGCTGGTAAGGTGTGGCACTCTGTATTATTTTCCGAGTCATACGAATTACCTTTTTTGTAGGATGAGACCGTCTCTAAGGTTTCAATAATTTCGCATATATTATTAAAATTGAATCGTAAATCATAGGTCATGGCCAAATTAGCTCAACCGCTCTTAGTGCGATAATTTTATGTGTTTGATTACAGTGCAAAACCGAAACCGCTCAATGATTGTGGATGGAAGCTTATTGTGACCTCCCGCTAATGCATCCATTTGATTACGAGCACAATTTCAAAATGCAATTATACAACAAATATTAAAAATTCTAATTTATAAATAATGAAAAAATATTTTTATTTTATAAAGGAATTACGCTGCTAACCATAAGTATTTTTTTCGCATACTCGCGTATTTTTTCCAACGACGCAACGCCTGTTAACCCAATGGTGTCAGCATAGCATCTAGTTTAAGTGGTCTCCTGCTTACTTAGGTTTGTTATTTCATGCCATTTTTGTTGCAAGATTTATATGCATATTTTAGAATGTGGTTGGCGTGGTTTTTGGCGGAACTTTGGGCCATGCAATCTGCACCGGACTGGCTGTCCTTGGGGGTCGAATCGTTGCGCAAAGAATATCGGTGAAGACGGGTAAGCGACGCTATTATGTTTCTTTTTACGGTATGGATCTTTTTGCTTAATCAGAGATTGAGATAGAAGTTGTTGCTGTGAAACTGTGGGATAGTATTGCGGTTTTACTGAAACGTTGATATTCCTTTGCGAATAAATATTGTTTTGAGCCAGTGAATATTGCAGAAATCATACCAAATTGTTTTCGAGCTAAAATTCGCTAAATCTGAATATTAACACGGTTTATTTCGAGAAAACTGAATGCTAAACCGTAAAAGACCAATAATTTGCGTACCATTGTTCCGATAAAATACGGTCGCAAGTAGAGTCTAATCATCTTACTTCCAAGCTGGTGGAACCGCGTTGTTTCAGATTAGGAATCGTCGTAATTTTGTTCCCATGCAATAGAGAGGATTTCGCGGAACAGTCTCCACTAGCGAATCAAATTTTCTACTGAAGATTTTTTATTGGAACATAATTCAGAGTTAAAATATTATAATTTTGATATTTTTTCGTTTTAGTGACAATCATTGGTGGTGTTGTGTTTCTACTATTTGCTTTATCGTCCTTCTTTATCGATCCGGAGACATCGAACGACTGATTAGCGCCAGCTATTCCAGCAGCACCATCAGCCAGCGATTACACCAACTTCATTGACCGAAGCCATCGACTGTCGTTCGGTGAACGACAATTTTATTTTAGCCAATGATTTTGGGATGGTTGGTAGTAAAATGGGACTCTATTTTGATGGCTGACGTTATTTTAGCCAATGAATTTTTGGACAATAATTAGCACCTTTGTCAACTGCGGTAGCGTTCTTTCCGGCGACATATAGGAACGTTTTTCGATGGCGGCCGAACAAATGATGCGGTGGTTTTGGTTCGTTTAAAAGTCCCGGTTGGTGTTGGTTAAACGACTATGGAGTTCCGTGTGGAATTGCTGTCGGGTAGTACTACTCAAGGGCGCAGCAGGCTATTCGAAAGTGGGAGTGTGAATAAAAGTGACATAAAGGAAAAATAGTTTTGCCTACAAGGGGACGGCCCGCTCTTGCTGCGCCCCTAAATACTACTTGGGCTTTTTTGGTTTTGCTTATAATGTCGAATAAGAGCTTTGTATTATTATATTTTGTCCGCTGTGAACGAAAGCCGTACTAATTTGTAGGGTATTCGATGAACAAGGCGGACACAACCAAATCTGCTAAAATTCATACCACAACGGTGTACCAGATATCGAATGTTTTCTGTTGGTATTTTGTCGAAGCATAAGATGTCGAAAATCTGTCATTTGAGCAATGATACTTACAGTACTCGCCAAAAATGATTATAGCTTACTGCTCGTTTGAAAGAAATTTGTGTTGAAAAATAGAATTTGTCAGAATGTAGTGTAACGTAGCGAAGATTGTGTGTTGCAGTGGTGAAAGCTTTTAAATTTCGTCTGTGTTGTGTGATCGGCCATAACTCGGGAACGACTTAACCGATTTTCAACATCTTAGACTCATTGGAACCGACATAGTCGATTTAGCGTGCAGATCCTCGTGCGTTTTTCATTTGGTGTTCTGGTTCCGGGGTCAGGTGTCAAAATTTCAATTATTTTTCCCCATTTTAGTACCCTACACAGAAGAAAGGTCATTTTTATCTTAACTTTCGAATATTTTTGTCTGCTTGGTTTTATTTCATAGTAAAATGATAAATACCGATGCGCATTTTTTTGTTTTTCGATTAACGCTCGGGTTCTGGAGCTATGGGGTTTGACGTACCGGGTATGGCTCCCCCATGGTTCGGGGTGAGAGGTCAAAGTAAGGGTTTTTACCCCATTTTAGAACCCTTCACGGAAGTAAGGTTACTTTTATATTAACTTTCGAATTTTTTTCTCTGGTTGGTTTTATTTCATAGTAAAATAAAAATAAATGCCCATGCGCATTTTTTTGTTTTTCGATTAAAGCTCCGGTTCTGGCTTATGGGGTTTGAGATATGGCACCCTCGTAGTTCCTTCACCCAAAATTTGAAAATTTGTTCCAATGACCTGGGCTGCTGAAAAGTTTCACTTAGGGGTTTTTAAGGCATGGGAAACTAATTGGCGGTTTTGGTTTTGCTCTGCGACTCATAGTTTCTTGGGTACGGGGGAATGATGCCCCCATGGTTCCTTGACCTAAAATTCCTAGTATCATTGTGACGTTCAGGTAGGCTAATGCTTGCACTTGGGGGTTTGAACAAAGTCGTTATAAATTTCCGGTATTATAACATAAATCTGGCTAGAAAAAAAACGGATAGTGTTTGACATTTTCCGTAAGTGGACTCAGAACGCTTTGGCTGAAAAACACTCGGTGTTTCTGCTCAAGTAAAGGAGAAACTAATAATCGGTTGTTGATGGCCGAATTTGAAACATTCGAATTGAAAGTTTACAAAGAATTCCTTAAAGACAGTGAATAGCTGTACGTGCATGCGTCCTGGCACAAAATCGGATCGAATTTGAAACGTAACATAATTATTACAACGTCCTGATGAGCGATTGTATTAATTTTTTGATTTCTAAAAAAATTTGCCAAATTCTTGTTTTTTTTGTGCAGGAAACATATTTAGGCGGCTTTCGAATCGAATGAGATGTTATTGAGTGATTTCCAGATATCGTTATTTATAGTAATTATGGTCATAGCCTCGTCGTTATTGTATTACTACTATGTGTAAATTGGAGAATTTGTATTGTAATAAGTTTTAATATTGTGATCAAAGTGTTCGATAAATGCAGTACTGATTTTAAAATTTACTATTAATTATATTTAACATACGTATTTATATAAAACATTGTTATCAGAATTGTTGAAAATTGCCGATATAAATAGCGCGGCGGTGCCGATCTGCAGTTGCCCAACTTTTGGCCTCTTACAAGACCAAGAATGGTCACTGGAGCCACAAATGGTGTCCTCGAAGTCGCTCATTATCGGACCTATAATATTTATAGAAATCCATGCTTCGCGACTTTGCTGGAGAGTTTGACACTCTTCAGCTGATCTAAACTACCGTCCGTGATACGTAACAGTCGTTTTCGCCCGTGACCCTCCCAGGTTTTTGACCCACCAAGTGGATCGAAAACATAGCCACCCCACCCACGTTGTTGGACCACCGCACCCAAACCTTCCAGGTTTTCGAACCACCGACTTATATCCCATCCGAGATTCTGGACCACTAATTTCAGACCCCCTGCCGGGTTTTTATATATTTGCTGAAAAGTGGGTGGGGAAACTGGGAGAGGTCTGAAATGTGGGTCGAAACCTGGGGGGGGGGGCTGTGAAGCTGGGAGGGGTAAAAACATTAACATTAATTTTGTCCGATGAGGTATATACGGATTTCTTATTTATTTGTTGACATGCGTTGTGATTTCGATGCTGACTTATGGACTTTAGCATGTTATTAATATAATTTTTGTCTATTGCAGATAACAACATTTGGACTTATTTAACCCTTTACCGAATGAATTAGTGTAGTGGGTATTTCGTGCAATGTTAAAAAAATTTACCGCAGCGGAGGATTGAACCCGTATTGCTGAGATGCTACACGCTGCGCTATCTATGAGCTGTATTCCTCGGTTCCTTAAAGAACATTGTAAAGACAGTGAGTAGCTGTACGTACATGCGTCCTGAGATAAAATGTTCTAGCGCATAGTTTCATCCTGTACGCTATATCGAATGTATTACACTATATTATTATGGTTAAGCGAATAGTGCGTTTATCTGGGCTCAACATTTGCTGAAAATTTTGTCCGGGAGCATGAATCGGGGGGCGCGCAATTTTGTCTGAAGGCTCGAACCGGGGGACGCCCGGTTCTTAGGGGTACTTGAAAATCCCAGGTGCCACCCCAAATTTGGCGATCTCAGATTATAAGTAGAAGAAAATTAATATCGGACTGACTGGCCCGCTTTCAAAGCTGTGATATGATACCAGCGAGGCTCCCCAAAATGGCGTCCCTTCGATTGACGTTGAATTACTTGGCAATATTAAACTATAACCTTGCGAAGTTGTCATGGACACTCAAATATACAAAACAAACATTGCTATGAGACTGCGTGAGGGCGGTAAGAGAGTTAAGTTATGGTCAGTAGACGAGATAAGACTACCTGTGGACAAACCTAAAAAGACAAATGGGTCATTTCACGCTACGATGACCTTTTGCCCCAGAAAAAATGACTAATGACTTTTTTGGCTCCGATTGTCTTCATTTTTACACCCTATGACCAAAAAACATCAAGGATCCGTAATTTGAGGTCGTTATAGTAAATTTTTTAACCGTTTTTATGCTATGGCTTCCCAAATACCACCCCCTGCTGCTCCGCAAGGTACCATAAAATGGCTTCTGGTATGCTCCAGGTTGCATCTAGCCTCGATTTTGTGATCGTATCTCGTGCAGCCCGTCAGCGCGGTCAAAATGACGTTATGCGGAACTCCGTATATCAAAAATTAAGCTTTTTATGCCTATTCTTGGGTCAAATTTAACACTTTTAAAACACGGGGGTGCCGATTTATACCGGTTACTAAATGGAAACGAAGCGGCCATACACGGTAGCTATTTATATCGATAGTTTAGCCTGGGGGAAGTGTTATGCAAAAAAATTCAAATCATACCATACCCTTTGCCAGATATGTTAGAATACCGGTAGTAGCTTGTGGTCTGGGGGGGGGGTAAAATCTGGCGGGGTGGGGGGTGTAAAAATGTGAAATGGCCAATTCGACCGTGTTTAACCAGCATAGTTAACTTGAAAACGGCATGTAAGATATTCTATGCCACAATTTCCACTATGAGGGTACAAAATGGCAGCCCATATCAACTGCCAGTGTACATGCCTGAGGCCATGGTCGGGGGAGGGTAAATTTAGAATTTTTTTAAAAAAATAATTTTGCGACATATGTCGTCCAAATGTACTGCCACAATGTATTATGAACCAAAAGCGTGAAATTTCCTCGAAATAACATCATATGTTCGATTTTTCCACATTTTGGTGGTGGTCGGGGGGGGGGGGGGTAAAAGCCTGAGATCAACAGGTTGGGAACGAGATAGAGATCAGGTCGTTTCACCATTCGCTTCGTGATTGGAAAGAACGGAGAAATTAATTGACTTCTACTGACTCCACGATACCCCTAACTAGCAACGGTCGGGGGGGGGGGTAATCAAATGTGCTAAAATCGATCTTTTGACCCTAGCGCTGGGGTAAGTAACAGCAAGCACCTGGGTTAATATTTTTTCAAAAGGCATCCAGGGGACAGGTATGATATATGAACAACGTTTATGTACCATGCATAAGTAACGAGCAATGACCAAAAAAGGAATTTGGTCGGGGGGGTAAAACTGGGGTTCATGCCATATCGACAGCTGGCACTCTCCATGATTGGAGTAGATTTGAAAATCGTGCAATTAAAAATGTTGTGTAGACCTGACTAATCCTGCATAGAAAAGAATTTGGGCCATAACTACGAGCACGGAGCCACGACACTACCCGAAAAAAAGATGTCGAAAAATTAGTCATTACGATTTTTGTCAGTTTGGGACTTATGTGGATGTCCAGGCTCTTACGGCGTGCGTGAAGCCGAAAAATTTTTTTTGTTTGAACTAGCTAACTAATGACGCTTCCTAGCGCAAATAACATTTTTTCCATTTCCCTGCACGTTTACGTGCTACTGGCCAAAATATCCAGTTTACCCCCCCCCCCGACCAAAAGGTCATCGTAGCGTGAAATGACCCAAATGGTGTTTTCTTGTACCATGGCCTGCCTAATTAATTATTACTATTGTTATCTTATCCACTGTGCTATTACACTGTCTGTGATATAACGATGATTTGTATTTATACGCTATTATATAAAATGAATTCTAAACTTGCATCGTGGTTTTGTGCAACCTTGATTCGATCGATAACGTTACTTGTAGTAACCGGCAATATTTTTGACCGGAATCCGGTCTCTAGCTCCGTGTGATCCGGTTTTAACTTTAGAATCGCATGTGAGACGAGCATCGGCGACTAGAGATATTAGTTAATCAATAATTGGCGAAATTTTGATTAACCCTTTGATCGCTTGAATTAACCTGTGTATTGTGCAATATTTAACAGACTGAATTCGGCATCAGAGATCGAAGTCGGGTTGTTATGATGTTTTTAAATGAACCTCGTAAAGTAAACCATTTTTTGATTGTTCGTCATACAGTAAATTTATTATTTTGAGGTCTTTCCTAGAGTCCCACAGCCCAGAATTGGTCAATTCTGACGATACAGCGGAAATTTTGGTACCATTCGACTCGAAAAGTAATATATATATTTATATGCCATTCGAACCATCATTGCACAGTCGAATGGTGATAAAATCGGCTTAGTCGGTTCACCGGCTAAACACTTCGGTTTAACATAGATGACAATATGGTGTATATAACTGCTTTAATCGGAAAAGGATTATTTTATCACCATTCCACATGGCCCGTTCGATTGGAATATAAAATTATATATATTTTTTTAGGGGAAAATTTTTTCCGAAACTTTTGAGTACCAAGGGCATTGGAAACTCAAAATAAATCAAAAAAATGTTTCCGCGAAAAATTAGTATTATCTGGACAGCTTCGTCGACCTGAGTGGAATGGCAACAAAATTTTGGGTATGCCTTCAAAATGGGGGTGTGGGATTTTAGGAAAGACCCTTATTGTGTCTACCGTGATTGTTCGACAACAACGAATTGCATTACGAAGACCTGTATTAACAAATCACGGCGTGTAAATGTTGGACTCTTTCCTTCGTAGATTTTAAAAATTTCGAGCAATTATGTATAGCAACGAAATGGTTCAATGATTAATACACAGGAGTTGTTCCATGCCGTCCGAATCGAATTCCGCGAGAGCAGGCGTACGTGCTTTGCGATCGCCAAATTATTTTGGTTTCTTGGAGAGAAGCCCTGGGTTTCCGAGAAGACACTATAGTAGCTCTAATGAAGGTTTGGGAAGAGATTTTCTTAGACCTAGTTACCCAGTAAGTAGCTTTACAAGGGCGATTTTTGGAGTCAATCGAGAGATCTGTTGGAAAGGCGTTGCCTATTACTACCTAATCAGTTTTTATTTAGAATTTGTGGACACGCTTGATTTTACAACTGTGTACTCGTAATCACTTAATGAGGGGTTGCATCAAACAACTTGTTTTTACTTTTAGCGAGTGAATGAAAATTCAGGTGAGGAAGTACATGAGTTTAATGTCATCTTGTTTTTAAAATTGTGAGTAAAAACAGCTTTATCATACCTAGCAAGAGTCATAGGTACCACCTCCCTTCCCGTCGAATTTTATATATACACCAGCTTCACATTGGTCGGATGTTGTGAAAATTTAAATCAATCCGTGGCCTGACTTTGAGCAAATGTTATCACCATTTGACTCAGCTTGTGTGTGGGGTGAAACAGGGTGTAAAAGTTTGCTAAATTTCTTGCCATAATTTTCGGTATACCATTTGTAACCCAAAAAAAATTTCATAAATAGCATCGATGAAAGATAATTTCGAGCTTTTGCAGCTGTCAGATTGAATTTTTATAATTTAAATTTTTGTTAAGATATTTTG
The DNA here is from genome assembly GCA_030248225.1 of Trileptium ribeirensis. NCBI lineage: Eukaryota > Metazoa > Nematoda > Enoplea > Enoplida > Thoracostomopsidae > Trileptium > Trileptium ribeirensis. Next base: position 26,736 of record JASANE010013865.1, read on the forward strand.
AAAAATTAGATTTATTTAACGTGTAGAGTGACGGTTAAAAGGCTATTTTACATGTGATGATTATTGGGTTTATATATATCATTGTCAGCTAATGCGGCGTTCATGTTATAATGTCCCCGCCGTTTGGAACTTTTGTCCCCCTGTAGTCCCCACCTTACCGTATAGACAGTCAGGGTGACACCCATACTGTAAATCAATTGCCGAAGCTGTACCACACACCCGTAGCTACTACATTATTTCTTCACCGTGTAGTACACACCCTTGGCTACCAATTTGGCGCAAATTAACTAATGCGGTTTATTAGTCAAATGCCCCCTGTAGTTTTTCTTAATTTACATTTGTATCTAGCCCATATGAACATTGCTCAAATAATTCCGAACACTGGCAGTAAAACTACCAGAAGACACGGTGTGCCTGACATTGTCGAGAAGTGGTAATACGCGAAACTAGCTACCTTTGAAAAATTTATTAATAAACATGAGGTGTGTAAGACACCCTAGTTGTCAACAGTGTGCATGACACTGTGTGGTGTCGTTCCAAACGTTGGGGACATTATAACATGAACGCCGCATAAAATAAGGGTATGTAATATATTAATGAATGTCGGCACAGTAAACACTTATTGGCTTAATCGAGCGAAATTGGTAAACTGATTAGCTAACACAAGGCTCAATGCTGCATCAAAGCCGAATGCAACGCACATACTCCGTCAATAGTCAGAATGCAACTAGTTTGTACAAGCGAAGTTGCACAGGGGCAGTCGATAGTGACACAAGTCGAACCTTCTTGTCGCGATAGTAAAGCTTAGTAACTGCAGCGTCTCGGGTGACCTCCATTTCGACATGTGAAAACGTTCATGACCAGTCAAGCAGCCTGTTTGACTAAGCCCTAATTGTCACGGAGTGTAGCTATACATAGATATATACTGCTAGGTTCTCCTGTACTGTTACCGCGTCATGTTAGATACAATATTGCAGCAGTATATAGTTGTGCAACCTGAAAAAGCTTGATCTTGAAGCGTTCTTAAGGTAAATCACTGTAGAATTTGTCTGGATAAAGACGTTAGTTATCGGCAGTCATATGATTACAAGTAGCTGAGTCGTACTTGCTATTTGTAAGAAAATAGTAAAAAGAATCTCATTGAAAGCGAATCCTATTAGACCGGCTTTTTATCCCATGAGTTCTTACTAGGGCACGGCCGTACAGGGGAGGTCTCGAGGATCACAGAAATACCAACATTTACAGAATCTGACCATTTTTAGGCAAACGCGGGCTGGGTGGGGGCAACGGTAAAGAACTAAAATTTGTCTATTTTCTATTTAAGACGCCGGTCACTAATTTGAAATATATATTGTGATGAATCATACACAAATTTATGTTAAGATTTGATTACTGAAATTCTGTGATGCCAAAACAGTTTGATAAGAGCTTTTGCCGAGTCGTGCAAGCGTTTCCTTCCGCCGACCAGCATCATCACCTTTGAACTTTTTTTACATTTATGGTTTTAAAAATTTACGAGAGTTTCGAATCCTAAATGTCTAAACGTTTATGTCAATAATTAAATTCATAAATCTGATTTTATATATACATATTTATTTTTACGTTTGGTATCGTATTGTGCTAGAGTACGATTGAAAAGATAAAAAGCTTGATCTACCAGATTTCAACATGAAACAATCTCAATCGTCCTTGGAATTCAGTGATCGTGAACCGAGCCAAACGGTGATAAGACAGAGCTCCTTAAGCTACGGGTTCTTCGCCGACCAGACGTGATGATTCATCGCTAGCCATGACAATATAACAAACAACACCGCTGTTGGTTTTCAAACAATGTCAGAAATTTGTTTCGATGATATAAAGGAATCTGTTTTGTCACCGGTGTTTTCCGAATTACCTCGCCTCATTGGTAATTGTACTGTCGCCACGAAGCTGATAACGCCAGTCACGTAAGCACGAAGAGATAACCGGCAAGAAATTGAAAGCGATGTGATGCCATGACTCGAATGAGGCACGATTCGCAAAGCCAGAAATTCTAATATACAGTTCGGTTGACCCTCACATTGTCTGCCAAGATTAAACACATTCTCAGCGCTATACTTTTATAGTACAGAATCATCCACTTGGGTCAGGAACTGCTCCAAGTAACTTTTAGCCAATTACATAGTGTGTTGTAGCCGAGCTACCGTGGCCGAATTCAGCCGACCATGGGGCATCTTTGGAGCTAAAACGGGCAAAAACCTCATATATCCCGGGTCTCTGCTCTATCTACAACGTAAACTGTGCCCAAAGTTACAAACGATATTCCAGGAGGTGTCAATTAACGCCAAGGCTAACATGGTGCATGTCAGTACAGGAGGTAGATGGTTCCGGCGGGGAAGGGTGTTGCTGAAATTTTAAAAAACTCATAATGTTCCAGAATTCTGTTTAACATTTTACACGCTTTTTGCAAATTCTCAAGCTTTTTCGCTAAATAGGTTCCCCAATTCTTGCCAATTTTTCTCAAACTTGTCCCAATTTTCGCAAACATCATTGCTGCTCCTTGGTGCGTGCTTGAGCTTAGAATCTAAAGCGGTCACACCGGCTTTTATTAGAATACAAACGGAATGGTATCTAATGCAGTGCTACATATTATAAAAACATTTATTTTCCAAACAATATTGCAATCTATAAACAAAACACATTTTGCGTACTAGACATCGCCAATACAAACTACGCATGACAAAATATATACTTGTAAATTCCTAAAAACATGTCTATGATCGGTTGTAACGCACCTACAAAATGCCCCGCAGCAATTTGTAGACCCGCAAAATGATTGGGATTGCGAACGTTGAATTTTGAATCTTTTGAAAACAAATTTAACTACCTTGAAGAAGCTGCTCTCAAAATGTGCTTTTTTCGATTTTATGTTTACCAATGTTCTAACTTCGGTTAACGAAACTTTGAATAAAATTCTATAGTTTTATTTGCTATCCGAAGTAGTGCTGAATTTAGTCGAATGGTACATTAGTAACGTCGGACCGATCCAATACAGCACAATGACTGAGGAATAATTCATCAACAATCGGACATAGCTAAGATTCTGTCAGTCATATCGACCTTCCAAAAGCCCAACTTCGGTTAACGTCGGACCGATCCAATACAGCACAATGACTGAGGAATAATTCATCAACAATCGGACATAGTTAAGATTCTGTCAGTCATATCGACCTTCCAAAAGCCCAACTTCGGTTAACGTCGGACCGATCCAATACAGCACAATGACTGAGGAATAATTCATCAACAATCGGACATAGTTAAGATTCTGTCAGTCATATCGACCTTCCAAAAGCCCAACTTCGGTTAACGTCGGACCGATCCAATACAGCACAATGACTGAGGAATAATTCATCAACAATCGGACATAGCTAAGATTCTGTCAGTCATATCGACCTTCCGAAAGCCCAACTTCGGTTAACGTCGGACCGATCCAATACAGCACAATGACTGAGGAATAATTCATCAACAATCGGACATAGCTAAGATTCTGTCAGTCATATCGACCTTCCAAAAGCCCAACTTCGGTTAACGTCGGACCGATCCAATACAGCACAATGACTGAGGAATAATTCATCAACAATCGGACATAGTTAAGATTCTGTCAGTCATATCGACCTTCCAAAAGCCCAACTTCGGTTAACGTCGGACCGATCCAATACAGCACAATGACTGAGGAATAATTCATCAACAATCGGACATAGTTAAGATTCTGTCAGTCATATCGACCTTCCAAAAGCCCAACTTCGGTTAACGTCGGACCGATCCAATACAGCACAATGACTGAGGAATAATTCATCAACAATCGGACATAGTTAAGATTCTGTCAGTCATATCGACCTTCAAAAATCCCAACTTCGGTCTTAAGGTGTTCACAAGCTCAAACTTTTTGCTCAAAATTTGCACAAAAAGTGTGAGCGTGTGAACACGCCTTAACAGTGTTTAGCAGCAGCAGCAGCTATCTAATTGAAAAGCAGTGTATTAAAATAATTTTAACTGTCTGTACAAAACAAATTAAAACGACGATTTGCATCAAAAACGTACTAATCTCTGTTTGATGTACTAAAGCTCCATGGCTATAGAGCGATTAGCACAAAACGACTGATCGAAGGTTTTCGTGGTCATTATTCGCTGAAAATAATCGTTAACGGCAGATGGGTGTTAGCCGACAGCGCTCGGAACATTGTTCAGTTTTACACCAGAATTGATGCTCCTCTGGGACTGTTATTCGATAATGACACCCGGAGATACACGCGAAACCTTATCCACATCGGTTGACCCACTGCCAAAGACCAAACATTACGATTGTTATTCGCCCTGAATATGTTCATGAGCGCCTAATTCCTTCGCAAAAACAATAAACGATGTGCAGTCATGGCCAGAAATAAATGCAAAATACACAATCGATCGAAACTTCGATCGATTGAAATTTCCATTTTGTTGCAACTAAATAAATTTCAAAATTGTAAGATTTTGATCAATTTTCGACTAAACGAAATTTCGATCCATTTCGATTAAATGAAAATTCCACCGATTGCCATCATTTTCAATCCCACTTATTTTTGTGGCCGGGGCTGTATATAAGTTAACAACCCTCCGTCTGAGTCAAATGAGGCGTCCCGATACAGTGCTGCGGGCGATAAGAACAATATTAATTTTGGGATTGATCAACAACACACAGCAATACTCACATTCCCACAAAGGTTTATCCACATCCGTCAACACCTTTCCATGTTATGAGGTGTTAAAATCAAATTTCGCTTACCTATCTATTAAAACTGTAACTACGTAAACTGCAAAACTAGCTAAATAATTAATTTCGATACGGACATCCCAATTTTAAAGAAAATAGAATCAATCTTAATAAAATTGTGTCAGTATGGTGAAGCTTAAATAGTCTAAATATGCATATACTTCAATTCTGGATGTTGGCAGTGAAAATTATGATCTAATTAGCAGAAATTGAGAATATATATATTTCACTGTTTAGAAGATAATTTAGAGTTCATTTCCCGGAAAAGCTAAATTTGAACTTTAGGAATTGATAATATGTATAGGGACTCAGGGTATGCGTCAAACGACAATGTACATTACTCGCCAGAAATGACTGTCGCTCTCTCGCAGCTCGCTCGAAAGAAATACAGAATATCCCTGTAGCACTTTTGAAGCCTGGAGTAGCCTAATTTTTGCTCATAGCCAGCCCGAGCCTGGTTCAAACGAAATCGCTCGCTCGATTTACGACAGTCATTTATGACGAGTACTGTAATTTGATGCAATCGTTGTTCTCAGTTTCAAAATGTACAATTTTACACTTGTACAGCAACCAATATCATCATCAGAATTATTGTTTCTCGTCTAAACATAACATTAAAAATTATTTCCTTATTAAATCATTTTATGCACTTATTTGATCAAACATTCATGGTTTCTCACGATCATTGCAACTCATAACCAAATATTTGTTTATATAATCATTTGAGAAAGAACTTTTGTATTTCTGAGCATAACTGTAGCTGATGTTCGTGGATGGCTAATCATGTAGTTGGGACTGTTGAATGAGCAGGTGTCTAGCTTACTGAAACTACATTATGCCAGAAATGATCTATTTGAGAATTTTTACACAAAAGTTGTCTTCGAAACAGGTGGCCAGTCGCCGAAACGGTTTGCCAAATTTATTTCGCTTTAGGTCTGAAGGACGTTCAACAGTTTATTGCTCGAATATGACTGGCATCCAACAGAGCAAATGTATTCATTTTAAATGCAATGTATCGCCACTTGTGTTTTAAGTCGAGGGCAGCGTTATTTTCCGTTTCTATAACGACGATAAGCTCCTCTTTTTACTAAAATATCTGCCTTCAAAAATCAAAATACCATTGTTTCCAGCTGCATAACATCGGTTCAAGTCAGAGCAAACGTTATGGCATCACTGACAGTTCCAGTGGGTGTCATATCACAATTTAATATCTCCAACGTATAACCGTGTCCACGATATGCTGTCCAGGTGTCTGGAACAAAGTTCTCAATGTCCATAATTACCTCAACAAGGCGTCAATACGTTTGCTATTGAACAACATGATCAGGGGTTTTACTCTTAGACTTAGTCTTCACAGTCAACAACATGATCAGGGGTTTTACTCTTAGACTTAGTCTTCACAGTCAACAACATGATCAGGGGTTTTACTCTTAGACTTAGTCTTCACAGTCAACAACATGATCAGGGGTTTTACTCTTAGACTTAGTCTTCACAGTCACTACTTCCAGAAATCTGAGATACCGGCTTTACTAGCTAACGGAATACAATTGGCTCCAGTCGAATGTTTACCCCTACCCCGTCCTCTAGGAATAGCGGTTGGAAACCTGGGACCACCTGGCGAATCAGTGCTTCCTGCCCTAAATCTAGTCATCAGACCGCCCGGCCTCTGAACGGCCGCTTTAGTTGGGCGCTGCGCAACAATTCCACTGCCTCTCACCGTACCGAACCCTGCTAAACCAGACGGAGCATCACATGACGAGGAATCACAGTCATCTCCCATCAGTAAAAAGTTTTGATGCCTCGCACCACCGCTGATACCATCAGAATCTAGGCTTCGCGGTTGAAACAACGCCCCTCGTATGTTCGACGGACCGAGATTTGGCCTGAAATGTTGTGTGATATTATGACCACGGCCTCTTGCAGCGAATCCGGCAAGTGCTTGAGCTGCACCACGTGGATTTGAAAAAGATAGTTGCTTTGAACCGCCGGCGGCAGCAGCAAGCAACCACGATTGGGATGTTAGTCTTCCAGACGTAAACGATACCGCATCGGCTGACCCAAGCGCCAGGCTTGAAGCCGATTGCAACTTCTCTCGTTGTGCCAGCGCACTCTTATGCCGCAGCGAGACATTGAGAACCGATGCCAGCGGATCAAGCGCCCGATTGGCCACAAGCCGGTTGGGCTTCGGATTATTAAGGTAGGTTGCGTCCGAAGCATCACTATCGTCATGGTCATTGTCGCCTCCAGGAACACCGATAGATCCTTGTTGTTGTAGCAGTTTTATCGTCTTGCTGTAGTTGTTTTTTCGTGCTTCAATACGCTGTTGAAGTCGCTCGTGGAGTTCAACTAACGATTTGTGCTTACTCGTCGGCTGCTCGGATTTGTCCTGAAACAATTAAATTAAAAGAAGTAATAAAACAATAATTGTTCAATATATCGCATCTCACAACAGAATTATAACACAGAGCATCATTATCAGGAAAACATTAAAAATGCGTTTTTCGTCTTATCTTTTGGTGTAATGTATTACGTTTCTCTAAAACGATGTGTACTTTAAGACTGTTTCATCGTTACACCCAGAAATACTATTCGGCCATAGCTTTCTTGGCCCATGTCAACTTTAAGGGCTGGACGTTACAACGTTAGAAAAAAGAATTAGCTTAGAGCGGGGGGTTCGGGGGGCGGCAGCCCCCGACTTTGCCTAGGCTAAGGACCTTAGCTTAGGCCAAGACTAAGGCTTAGGATTAGTATGTCGAGAACGGCATGGCATGCATTATACTTGGGCCCCTAAAGTTGACATGGGCCGCTTTCTTAATAAGCACTCCAAAGTATGTATTACTGGGCTCTCCATTCGCTGAAAAGTTTGCCAGGGGCGCCCGAATTTGCAAGGAAGAAAAACGGTTAAAACGCATGTTCGAAAGATTGCCAAAACGCTTTCGATAGAAAGAAAATGCGATTTCGAAGCAAATTTTGATAAAAATGTGAAATTTTTGGTATAATGACGGCATTTTACTATAAAGTTTGATCAAATTTTATGAACTTTGGGGGTGTTTTACCAAGTAAAAACAAAAAAAATTGCCAAAACGATAAACCGAGCCCAAAACTTTGTCAGGGGGCACGAACCAGAGTGCACTCGGTTTTTGACAGGGGGCATTTGGAAATGCCAGGGGCCTCCCCAGCCCACTAATTTGGAGAGCCCAGTAATATATGCATGCATTTCCTCAAAGATACAAAACGAGACCTTTATGTTCAATCGTCCCTGCATTACCTGTTCACCAGTCATTCCCATCTGTTTGTCAGTCATTTGTAGTTGTCTCGGTTGGGCGGTCGCTGTGCTCCCGTCCAGTGATACCGGCGGCCCGAGAGCCTCCTTGGCCCGTTTTCGCTCCCGATATTTCTTTATCGCCTGCGAGAGCGCTCCGGTGAGATGTTGTGGCGTTTCGTTGGCATCGCTTTGGAAAAATGTTTCCAGAAAACTTGGTGTCGCTCCTTGGTTATCGGGATCTAGCCGACTACGTTTGGCTGCACCACCTGCTGACGAAGGCGGGGCTTTTTCAGCGATTACCGAGCTCAGCAACTTTATCAATTTGCCTTTGGCGCCCAAAATTTGCTAAAATGCAAAAATAGACAATAATTGCTGCAAATTTACAGTTCCTATCTACAAACAAGAGCTTTCACAAAGCGAAACTCGAGAAGGAACACTATTGGCAAATCGCATGCGACATACAGTATTCCCATGTACCATCGGCATTGGGCCTTTTGTCATTGTGATACCTGAGCCTTACAATATTTAATTACGATAAATTCGGCGACACTCATGACTTAACAACGGTTGCGTGGATAGATGTCGGTGAGCGCTCCAATTTTTGTTGGATTCCTTCCTCAACATCTTGAGCTATTGTCACTGCAAAACACAGTTTTAACGGCTTTAGAGCATAAAGCTTGTAAATATGAACTTCATTTCAACGTCTGTAACTCCGGAACCGATTCATGTGTTGTTTTACATAAAGGGGTATAAAATTATGCTTCTGTATTCCTTGTATAGCAAACTGGATCGTTCAACTCATTTTTTCAGGAATAAACTTCAAATTCTTTGGATCTTATCAAGAACTTGTGTTTCTTACACTTAGGCATAAAAATTTATTGATCCACTTCTTTATGTCCATTTGTTCGAGCATCTATCATAGTTTTGGCAAATTACATTCTAAAATAATTTAATATTTTCCAAGGAGTCTCGACGGTAGTTGGGATCGCGCCACTAGAGGCGCAATGAGCTTCAACGTGAGAAGGAACAATATTGGCAAATCGCATGCTACAGTATTGTATTCCACAGCCAAGTTAAAACTTCGCTGAATAGTATTAAATTTCTACACACGCTCGTATTAATTTTTTTTGCAGTGCCTGACTAATTTCATCCGGAAACATTTTGTAAGTTTATAATGTTTCGCAATGACAGTGCATACTGTGTGCAATCGGAAGATGCTCATGTGCTCGGCTGACAGCGCAAATTAACTCAGTTCCAAGCCAACACAGAGCGTAGTTTTCATAAACGTTACACTTAACCCACACCAAATAATTTAAACCAAAGTGATCAGGTAAATGGAGACGAAATTAATGTTTTGTGGGTTTTGTAGACTTTAATCCGTATAACTGTGAATAATTTAAACCTTCACGTCCTCAATTAATTCACAAGTAGAGTACGGACGAATAAAGTAATAGGTCGGCGCGCGGTATCGAACCCAGACCGCCCGGCTAATAATAATCACGTTCACAAACCATGGAGACAGTTTAGAGCTACGCTCCTTATTGCTAGACAAAGTGAGCAACAATCGTGAATCACAACTTTACTACATACAGTTAGCGAACTCGTCAGAAGGGATTGTGATTTCTGCGCCAAAACGAAGTTGGAGCACAAATTGAAACAAAAACGTTTCCTACTTCCAGAACTATCGAACAAATTCCAAACAGTACTCGAGCATAATAATAATAATTATTATTTTTATGTTTAAACCCGAGCTGAAAATATCTGCATGGTTGTCAAACGAAGTCACTAGATTTCACCTAATTAACCAAAATAGTTAGGATTTGCAGTTGAATTGGGTATATTAATGATCCTACTGGTATGAAGCTGTGTAACTGGCAGATTCTCGATTACAGCAACTATTTATGAACTTTGGCTAAGCTACACAGCGACGTTCAACATGGCAAAATTTCGAAAAAATGTCGGTCATAGTTTCACGCCGATGATGACTAATTCAGTTCGAAGCGTTGTTCATCTTGGAATACTCTTCAACTGAAAATGTGTCAAGCCTAAAAGAAGACGACGCAGCGCTTAATACGGAACATTTCACAATGGCTAAAATTTTTTAAGCTTTTGCAAAATAATGAATGTTATTACACAAGTGTCTCATTCCGCTAAAAGGAATTACGGTCCAGCCGTCCGATTCCTAATATTTTCACAGTAGGTTTAGGATTACCTACAACTGACTCCATCCAGACGCATTCTGAATTATGATTGTGACATATTGCTAATGGAGAAAAAAGTTCCCTTACCTGAGCATCAGAAAGATGATCGGCTGAAATGGGTGGAACTTTTGCTCGCTCACTGTCGGTCAGGAACAAAGCGTCGTACGACTGTGGCGTTCCTTCAGCGTCGTCTTCTGAAAACCTAGTATTTCGTAAGCGATGGTGAAACGGAGCCAGCGTTGTTTAATTTTTAAATTATTTTGTTCAATCACATGAAACAGATTATGTTTTATGTATATACCAAAGCCTCTTGAACCCTGAACCCATTGAAAATCCTACAACCTCGTCGACCCTAAACCCACCGAAAACACAACACATCAAACGTTTGTGCTGGTTTCTAGATAACCAAACTATCGTTTTCAGCCTGCCGGAAACCCTATACACATCTTAATGACTATAACTTGGGTTCATTGACCATAAAACCATTTAATGATGATGAAAAGGCATGAAATGTGAACAACGGACTGTAGATAACCAAATCATTGTATCCAGCATACCGAAAAATCTTTATATAGACTATTTTTGATGCCATGTACCAAACTACTGAAGACCAAATACTCGTGCTGGGCTCTAGATATCCAAAATATTGTACTTAGCCAACCAAAAACCTATATAGACAATTCTGGATGCCCTGTACGCAATATGTAACCAAATAACGGAAGGCAGATTATATTCTAGAAATGGGTTTCATTGACCCTAAACATAATCATGAAAAGTTAAGAAATGTGCACCGTGGGCACAAGACAAACAAATAATAATTATTGCATCCAGTTTTAAGAAATACCTATATATACCAATCTTGATGCACTGTACGCAAGACATAAACAAACAAATGAAAATGGACTACATTTCGAAAATCGGATTCGTCGACAGTAAAACACTCGGAACCTCACGAAAAGGTATATCAGTCAAGTTGGACTCTAGATAACAAAACCATCGAATCCAGCGTGCTTAATAACCCAGTAGGCACTCATTGTAAGGTAAAATAAACAATAACACCGCGACATTTAAAAAAATCGCTATTTCTGGCAATGGTTCGGCGAAACATATACGGTCCACAGAGTAATCCCACGGCAAACAGTCATAACTCAAGACGTTTTTTCGTAAAAATCTGATTTTCGATCTGATGCCACTTTTTCGTAAAAAGCTGATGTATGAACTGATTTTCGATCTGATGCCACTTTTCGATGCGCTGCCTGAACAGCGAGATATGGGCTGCGAAATACTGGTACCCGTATGGCCAAATTTGGCAAATAACCCGTTTTTTGCCATTTTGGCCCCAAAGTTGGATCCGAGCTGTTCTCGTTCACTTAAATGGACATCCTCTTCACTTTTGCTATCGAACAAAATAATTTGTCGAAATCAATCCATCCGAAAATGAGTTATGAATGACAGAAGCAGACAACAAGAAATTTTCACTATTTACACTATAGCGTAAACCACACTTTAACAACAATTATTTTTATAATGAATACATTTGTATCGTCTGAATATAAAATTTGTTAAAAAAATAACTGACGAAAATAAAATGCGAAAATGCTTACCCCAAAATAATGATTCTAGATTTATGGCAAAGTTGTGAAAAACTCATTAAGTAATTCGAGTATCGTAATCGCACCTATAGCTTTACAAAATCTTTTGACGTATAGTCAAAATTTAGCAACGAATAAATGAAAAAAATTTCCCCACGAACCAGCAACCAACGAATAAAAATCGAGTAGCGGTCTGTGGGGAGTAACTGTGTTTACTTATTCTAATTTTAAAACTAGGCATAAAAATAAATCAAATACAAAGTAATTTATTTGGGCCCATTTAAAGGCTTACGGTATACTAGTAACGGATAATGTAACTTTTAGGGGCGCAAGTGCAACACATGCTATGTCGCTCTCTATATACTAAGCCTAAGCTAAGGTCTGTTTACGAGCCATATACTAAGCCCACCGAACTGTTCTTTTTCTAATGATATAACGTCCGGCTCCGAAAGGTGACATGGGCCTTAACAACGATATTATACCAGGGACATATCGTAAAAATTTTCCAAGCATGAAACAACGTCTTATGAAACTGGAACCTATTCAGTTCACAGCAACAGTAAACGAGCATCAAAAAGCTTCAACACATGACTAACTTTTCGAGCTGTATCCAAATCCAAGTCGCATTAGTTTTTTCGGCGGTTGTTCATCACCAGTTGTTGTTGTTGCGCTGGTCTTAGATGTTCCGAACGACTGTTCACCTTCAGCATTATCTAAAATAAAAATGATTTTATTGAAACGGAGTGAGCGAAGTTTTCAGTAATAACTACTTTGCTAGTGGGAAAAATCGTATTAAATCATTTTTTGTCCGTCTGTGGGTCATAAATCATGACCGGATGAATATAATTGCACAATTTTTTTATCACAAATTCAGTGTATTTTTGCCCATCAGACGCTAAACCCACCGACCATGTCTTCCGGTTCAAAATGCGTCCAAAAGGTGTCAAGGGTCACATTTCTGAGATTTGGCTATCCGGGTGTATTTTTCGCCACCTATATCTCGAGATAGCGGCTTTGCAGCGACAAACAGAGACTACAACACAGAAACTTCTCATTGACAGCTACATATTGCATCTCTGCTGGTACGCATTTTTATGAGAGCTGCCATTGTCGAACTTTGAGCAAAGTGTAAAAAATAGCCCAAAGAAGTTAAAATTTTTAAACATTTACAACGCAAATTTCTTGCTGGGTGGCGAACTGTGAGACTATAGGGCTATTCAACCCGTTAAACAAGTTGGTTTAAATGTTTTAACACAATACTGCTTGTGTTATTAACCCTGCCGAACAATGTCGGAGCGAAATTTAGTAAATTTTGGCATCAATCATTTCGTTAGTTTTCTAAGTTTACTTGGAGGTCTACTAGGTAAAAATTATTCTTCAAATCATAATTTTTCTTAAAGTTTGTTATTTATCTATTTCAAATGTTTTTGCAATTGGAATAAGAAATGAAGAGTTCTTCAATTTTGATATAATATGATTAAAATAACTGTACCGTTGCCTCTGAACTATTGCTATCATGAAGCTTTAAGCGGGCATAGGGACCTGTATGATAAAATTGTCAATAAGCGCAAAGTAGTCACACTCACGCCGTTTTGTCTTCAATTTGCGAGTTCGTAGTTTAAATAGCGTTGAGATAAATAGAAGCGGAGATGGAACACTGCTTGACATTTTGGATGGCTCCGAACCAAAGGCCATGTGCACAGCTCAATATGATTTATAATTCACCCAAATGTAACCTCCACCCTTGTGTAGCGATAAAGCATTTTTCCGAATAAATGTTTTGGTTTTGCTGCACATGGTGGCTTCAACAACTGATTTTCCCACGGAGGAGAGATGGTCCAGGCATTTTTTGGCTCCCCCCACTCCCGAAGTGTTTTTGGGCAAAAATGGGCAAATTTTTATCTGTGAGGCATAAAATACGCCAGTTTATTCTTGTGGGACTCACAAAAATCCCTAAATTTTCGTCCTGCAGGACTAAAAACGTTAAAATTATCGTCAGTCGACATTGTTTCACTATATATTCTGCATTACTATTGTATATTTACTGTGAATCAGCTGTTTGTGCTATTTAAGCATATTTCAGTCAAGCCAGCTCCACCTGTGTAGAAACACAGTTTCTCGCGCCAGGTATCCCAAGTTACGTTCCCACAGGCTACTTTGGAGGCAGTTTGGGAAAGCCAGCACCAACGTTTCTCCGGCAGAATCAATACCATGACATTCCTACTGAAATTGAAACACTTGCCAGCAGCTGTTTTCAAATGAAGTTACGCAGGTAAATCGCTTAAACTCTCCAGATTGTTCTGATTACTCCAGCAGAAAAACCGACAAAATTTATAAAAAGCTACTCGTAAATCGTTCAATTTTATCGCGAATTCTGTTCTATATTCGTTTGTTCGAAACAGATCAAGAATACCTGGCAGATAGTGCAGTAATATGTTATGCATAACTTGGCTCTTCATTCGCTGAAAAGTTAGCCAGGAAGACCGATTCGCGATCGATTTTGTTTATTAACTTTATGGACAATTTATTGTAATATAATTACTAAGCCGTGTTCACATTGCATCCAATCCGATCCGATACACCAAGCATAATTTTGGTGGATTTGGGAAAGGCGAGGGTATGAAAAACACACACGTATACGGTAGGAATAAATTTTGGTCGTGTCGGATCGAATGTAATATGAACTCGCATGGTATCTGGATATGATGGGTCGCAATGTAAACCCGGCCTTATGCTCAAGCCAAAACCAAAATGTGCAGGAAATAATAAAATAAACTCACCCTCTCGATTACCAAAAAGGGCCGATTCATTTCCTGAAGCAGATGGTCGACTACTATATCCGGCGCCTAGCCGTGGACGAGTTGGACCGACAGAAAGCTTTACTCCGGGCTTTCCGGCGGTGCTTGGCGAGGGTCGGTTTTGCGGAGCTATCCGGGGTGGAATTCCAGAACTATAATTGCCACTGGCAGTTGTTTGGTCTGTCGGGCCAGGTTCGTCTCCATATTCCGGATCAATCATTTCCTCTTTAATATGAGGTGGTTCCGAATCAGCTCGCGCGCGTGGTGGATCGGGAAGTTCTTGAAACGCACTGGCTGTATTCGTAGATGTCGCGAGATTATTGTAGTTGATGTCTGAAATTAAAATCAATATAAATAGAACGCAGAAATTTACGCACGTGATGGTGCCTCAGCCCGGATGCCATGTTTTTGTTGCGCGTAAAAGATTGATATAGTCCGGACAGGGCAAGCCGATTGAATTCGGCTTTGTGGATTGAAATTTGGGAACTTCTTTCTAAAAAGATAGACGAGCGGCAAAAACAGGGAGTCAGAGATCTGGTAGTGCTTTCGAACGATGGAGCAACTTTTTGAACGATGCCAGCGACTGCGCAGTGACTACACCGTTGGGTAGACTATTCCAAAGGCGGACAGTGTGGCATGCGAAACTGAAGCGAGCGTTGTTAGTATGTGGCACGTACCGTATTTGAAGCCTAAAACAGTGACCTCGAAGGCGATCGTCTGTAACAACGTTGAAAAAGTCGCTCAAGGAGATATCGACCAAATTATGAGCCATTCGGTACATCATTATCAGGTCAGCTCGTACACGACGCGTGTCCAATGTTTGTAATTTCAAGGTCTGCAGCCGCTCATAATACGATAAGTTGATTAGACTTGGAACAAGCTTCGTTGCGCGTCGTTGGACATCTTCTAGAACCTTGCGGTCGCGCAGATAATGTGGACACCAGCAACATGTCGCGTACGCTAGGCGGAGCAATGATTTGTAGATCGGTAGGAAAGTGACTATTGTCATGTATTCGAATCGTCGCCGCATTGCTCGTATTATTTTATCGCAAGCGGCAGCTACTTCAGAACAGTGTTTTGACGGCTTGAGATTGTTAGATATCCCAAACACCCAAATCTTTCTCGTGGAGACTATTGGGAATGGCGAATAGAATTTAAGTATAGTCAAGGACAAAACGAACACTATAACGCTCGAATACTAACGAGCTTCGCAACCCGTCAAATATTTTTTCCGCTAAGATCAAGAATAAAACAAAAGAAATTATTAACCTCTGTCAGTTAATGGATTTTGTAGCAGCGGACGTAGACCTAACAATCCGGGCTTTGCCATTGATGCGGCTATCCAGCTTTGTTGTGCTACTCCTGCCAACGCTCGTGGATTCGATCCTCCGGCTATGCCCTGTTTATCGTGATACTGCGATATAGCACCACGACGAGGACCCGGAAGCCCAAACATTGGCGGAGGCGCCCTTTGCGGCATAGCTGATGGTCCAAACGGATTCTTGCTATTTTTAAAATGCTGCAACATCCCATCAGCATTAGACGACAACTTCGATAAGTTTTGATTGATCCATGATCCAGGAGCTAAGATTTGTTTCCCAGACATTTGTTGCGGCTTGCCATCGAGCGCTAACGCCTCGGCTAACGCCGACGAACGCGTAGTTGGCAATTGTAAAACACTACGTTGTCTTGACTCGAAGACACTCGCATTGGTTTTGTCTTCATTATCTCGTTTAGTTTCTTCACCTTCGGCTTCTAAAACATTCTATTACAATATAATCGAGCGAAGCAAACACAAGTGAGAATCATTCCTCAAAGAAAATAATAAGTTTATTGCATTAAGTCATGACAGTGCTGTTAGTTTCTCCATTCACTTGGTATGACTTCTACTACTCTATCCTAATCAGCTCAGTACATTCGGGTAACACTGCAACTTAGGCTGAGTAAAAAGAAAATTATTGCCGTGATTTAGGCTCCCACTTTTAAAGTGTGTCTGGGGGTCTGAAAGCCAAAATTTCAAGAAGAATTAATGACACTTTCAGAAGGAGATATTTCTATAGAAAGATCCTTCCAAGACCAAAGACTTGCGACCTCCATTACGATAATAATGTATAAAATGTACCTAAACTGTTCTCAAAGGGTTATCAACACTTCTTCTGAATTATTACAAAATAATTTAAATCAAATTATACAGAAGAAATCAATGAATTGTCGACACGGGCACTCCTGTAAAAACTATAAAGTTCATGGACACATTTTACACACACAACCCATACCAACCCACCGGATTGCTACACGGAGCCTCTTTCGAATTTCGCTGAAAGTACAGGATATTTTAGGACCACCACCACGCATCCAAAAAGCGCTAAGTTGATATTACATATATAGCCGGCCTCTCCAAACAGGGATGTGCTACACGGAGCTTGTTTCGAATTTCGCTGAAAGTACAGGATATTTTAGGACCACCACCACGCATCCAAAAAGCGCTAAGTTGATATTACATATATAGCCGGCCTCTCCAAACAGGGATGTGCTACACGGAGCCTGTTTCGAATTTCGCTGAAAGTACAGGATATTTTAGGACCACCACCACGCATCCAAAAAGCGCTAAGTTGATATTACATATATAGCCGGCCTCTCCAAACAGGGATGTGCTACACGGAGCCTGTTTCGAATTTCGCTGAAAGTACAGGATATTTTAGGACCACCACCACGCATCCAAAAAGCGCTAAGTTGATATTACATATATAGCCGGCCTCTCCAAACAGGGATGTGCTACACGGAGCCTGTTTCGAATTTCGCTGAAAGTACAGGATATTTTAGGACCACCACCACGCATCCAAAAAGCGCTAAGTTGATATTACATATATATAGCCTGCCTCTCCAAACAGGGATGAGGTCCATGTTTTCGAATTCCCGCTCACACCCCGGATTTACGCGGCTCTCCCCAGCTAAATTAATCGTCTACCATGTCGCGTATTGAGCACTAGCCCCAGATATTTTGTGGGGACTTCAAAAATAATCGTTTTAACAAAAAGCCTACACAAAACTTAAAACAGCTTTTATTTCGCTGAGTTTCAATAAATGTAACATTGAAACGGGTGCAAGTTGTGCCATTCCCGATAAACTGAACCCGACGCCTTGTCTCTCCTAAGGTCCGTATATCATCCTTAAACTAATTCGGGACGCTGACTGATCTCCACACTAAAGTATCGAGCGATAAAATTTTGTCAGATATTGTCAAGAGTTGAACTAAACCTACCGTTGTCGTTACCATCGCGGCGATCCAGCGGTTGAAAACCATCACCTTCTTCACTGCAATTGTCCCCATACGAACTGACAAAACTTTGCGATTTAACTTGATTATTTTGCTTTCTCACTTGTGCGGCAGCTGCGAGGAACTTCAACACATCGGTATTATTAGTATTCCGTTTTTCGCTCAAAGACGGAGTTCCAGGTTTAGTCGATTTCGAACCGGTTGGCGAGGTCACAATACTGCTAAACAGCGACGGAATTTTGCCACGACCCTGACTTTGACCATACGAAGACCGTGGGGTGAAAACCGAGGGTGGATTGTTCATTCGCGCTTTCAACGAACTCATGGCTCTATTAGCATTTTGCATTTCGAATAGCTGCTTCTCCGTAGAATATTCGTTATCAGATTCATCGTCATGCCTAAAAACACTGCACTTCTAATGTTTACGCAGTTTTCAAAATTTAAGGACAAATCTGTTTTCGGTAGGACTTTCCGCTGCGGGTGGGGGGGACGGCGGGTGCAAACTTCAAATAAATTATACTACTAAATAATGTTGATACATGGGAATTAATTTTATGAAACTCGCAAGTGAGGGTGAAACAGTGCAAGCGTCGTTTCATTTTAGAGTTATTTTGTTTAATCACATCCTGTAACAGACTGTGTTTGATAAATGGACCATGCTAAAACCTCTCCAACCCTGAACATATTGAAAACCCTAAAGTTTTTCGAACCTAAACCCACCGAAAAAAGTATTTGTGCTGCTCTCTAGACAACAAACCATCGTATTCAGCCTACCGCAAAACCTATATAGACAATTCTAGGTGACTTGTACGCAATAAGTAACCAAACAACTGAAGACAGACTATTCACTGGAAATCGGGTTCATTGATCCTAAACCCATTGAAAGCCCATGCAAAGCATGAAATATGCACCCTGGACCCTAGATAATCAAATCACTGCGTTCAACATACAGCAAAACCTCTATATATATACTATTTTTGATGCCATGTACCAAACACCTGAAGACCGACTATTTTCCGGAAATCGGGTTCAGCGACCCTAAACGCATTGAAACCCCACGAAATATCCACCGTGGACATTAGATAACTAAATCATTATAATATTATTCAGTATTAAGAAATAATCTTGATGCCCTGCACGCAATACATAATCAGACAATGAAAACGCACTACATTTTGGAAATCGGGTACGTCGAGCGGAAAACCCTGAAACCAAAGCAAAGGTATAATATAGCATAGATGGACTCTAGATAGCAAAACCATCTATCCAGTGTGTCTGATAATCTAATAGGCATTCACTGTAAAATAAACAAGCAATAACACGGCGATATCCGAAAAATTGCTATTTCTGGCAAAGAGTTGTCGAACCATATTCGGGCCCACAGCGGCGCAGGGTGTGGTCATACAAAAAAGTTGTAGATCTTAATGAGCTGATTCCATTTTTCGATACGGAGCCTGCATCTTGAGATATGGGCTGAGAAACACTGGTATCCTTATGGCCACATTTGGCAAAGATCCCGTAAAAACATATTTTTGCCATTTTGACCTTGAAGATGGGTCGTAGCTGTTCGCCTTCAACTAAAGGGCACATCGAGCGACAGCACTTTTGTTAACGAACAAAAGCATTGTAGAACCCCGTTCCTGAATGACAGCGACAGACAAAAAATTTTCCACGATTTTCCCCCTAGCGTTCTGAGTATTGCGCTCGCTCCGTTACAATTATACAGCAACATGGGTTAAATATTGCTAAATGTTAGAAAGATGTAAGATTTATATAGTTTTATCTCAGAAATAGACTGCTGAATGAACAAAGACTGTCAGTTACAACTCTAGGTCCATAACTTTAGAATTCCTTGGGGCAGCGCAAAATTCCTGGCTGTGAAGCCGTCCCGGAAAAGGCTGCTTCAGCACAGGTATCTGAGTGATTTGGGGGATTAAGCGACCGCCTTCTCCCGACAGCGAGAGCCCAGGGCAATCATAAATGATTCGCCAAGCATCATTATGAAATTCACCTATCGTCATTAATGACGTTAAAAATATTTTAAAAACATTTTTCATCACCCGAAAATCTTTACCCGAGCATTTTTGGATTTTCAACTTCGAAGTCTAGGTAACAAACAATCTGATAATTACACGGTTCGATGCTAATTATTCAGAAACCACGCATTAAACGGCGAATCTATTTTCTTAATTCCGCCTCGACGGAAACTAGTGAACTGCACCATATCCTGATCAAACATATCTGGGTCCAAATTTTGCCAAGGCCATCAACCAGGGGGCACTCGCTTTTGCTAGGGGACATTTTACAAAAGAAAAACGGCTCAAAATCATATCAGAAACGTTGCAACAAAAATGCCTTTTAATTAGAGAAAAAACGGTTTTGAAGCAAATTATGACAAAATTTGCGAAATGTTTCGCCTCAAGACGGAATTTTAGCGCAAACTTTGATCAAATTTTATGTTACTTGGCGGTGTTTTTTTCGAGCGGAAACAAAAGAAATTGCCAACAGAGGATAAACCGAGGAAGCCAAAAATTTTCTGCCAAGGGGCACCCCGTTTTGCCAGGGTGTCCCCCAGTTTGGAGAACCCACAAGCAGATGCGTTTTCTAATTTCAGCACCACTCCTACAAACATCTCAGCGCCCCTTCAATTAAAGACAATGTAGAATATGCTAACGTACTAAAGAATTTTTTATGGTTGCTATATGCGTAGCAATAATCGGTATGTTCATCGTCTACATTGTCCACTAGATTTTTCATAATTTTGATAAACCTAAGACACCTAGTTCGATCACATTAAGCTTAACCATAAATTATAGTTAAGGTGGTCATGCTTTTTGCCGATGAAGCGACAAGCAACCGATTTGCGCAGATTTTCTACTTGACACGGTGCAACTACTACAATTCCAATCACCCGGTAGTATAAATGCAATCCGGCGTTTTTAATTTCAGCGTCCGATAGACGAAAATGTACTCAAATAAAATCATTTTCGTCTTTACCATTCGAAAAATAATCCCAAAATTCTTTCTAACATAATGTTCAGTTCCATCTTCAACTTCAGTTCCATCTTGGCCGGGACGGACACAACTCCGTCCAGACGAGGGCGTGGTGCACATAGTAACTGTAATTATAGAATGGAAACGTACATTCACAGACAAAAATAAGTGCATAAAAAACGAACGCTAAATGAGAACGAAGGATAACGTTAGAACGCTCGTTTACAAACGAACCTAAACGAAGTTTACACGTTTGTGCACAAATGTTTTTACGTTCGTTGATGAACGAACGTTGAGGCGTTTGTTTTTGTTCACTTATTTTCGTCCGTGACTGTACAAACGTAGATTTTGTATTCCAGAACTGAGCGCTATTCGTTCGAAAATGTTGAAAAATTATTCTTTTTCAAAATATACTCTTTAGTGTGCTTTTTCAAACTTGTTCCAACCCTATTCCAGACTAGTTCGCGGAAAGATAAATTCCGTTCGAAATTTGCTTTATGTGTCCGTTCGATCGAAACGCGACGTTCAATTCTGGCAAAAGCGCGACACTCATTTTCGTTAAAAACTGCTTTTACATCATGTCTATCACAGATGTAAACGGATTAATTTTTTCAAAACTTGAAACATAAACAATATACGAGACTTACTCATTCGTCTCGTCTTCACCCGGCCACTCAGATTCTTTTGTCGACCCTTTCGATGTGACGTGATCTAAACGATAATAATAAATTATGTTATTCAAAAATAATATGTTACATTTAACTATCATTGGAGTACATCATTTGAGCTTATTGAAACACAAAACTTGTTGCAATTATTGCAAAACATTATCGTCCTTCGAATTCGAGGATGAATAAATGTTTTGTTTAACTTTGTATCAATCGGTTTTGGCTCCCACGATTGCGCACATTATTTGTCTCATAATCCTTGTCAATATGTCTGGCATTGTCAGAAACGCACTGACAATCAATAGACTACGTTGCAGGTTGATTGCAACGAGAATAAAAAGAATATTAATTTCGCTATGAAATATCCCAGGTAACGAAAACTACAAAGCTACGCCGTCGCATACTGCTGGTTTCATATCCCGAAACTAGGCCGCTTGACTTTCCGAAAAAGATATCTAGGAGTTCCCACGCGTTCCACTTCATCGTTGAATAAACCTGCACTTTTAAACTTAAGTATGCCTTTTTATGAAACGGACTGCAAATACACCCATTTGAACAAAAAACCCTGTTTGCGAACATCACAACCGACACTAAACTGTCACTCAGCTTGTACTGTCAAGTGTCAAGATCACTTAATGCGGACCAAAATCGCGACTATCTAGCTCTACAAAAATATTGATGCTCTAAATAATCTGATACTGCAGCAACCAGCGTGTTCGTTCAGCTCATCATTCGAGAGCCGTACAGCTCATGATCATCGCTAACGTTCCGTACCACTGGCAACTCCGTGCTCAACGTCGGACTCAGGCAGGATTTCGATTTCCAAAGCTTCCATTTTCTGTTTGACGACACCTGGACCCTCTTCACGGGCAACGACACCGCTGTATTCGGCGGCCATTTTCGACTGCATCGCTTTGTCGTCACGATGAACGTTGAGGTTTGCAAAATATTCCGTTCGAACTTCGTGCTGAAAGCAAATAAATATGGGCATAAATGTCATATAATGTACATATACAGCTGGAGCCACAGGCGTGATCGTTACACGCATTATAGGTCAAGTGTTAGAGTCCGAAAAGCAAATTATCGATTTCACCGCGGACAATACTATGTCGATGTGAATCCGCATGGCTTTATGGTAGTTTACTCACGTAGATTCACAAAACAGTACAAGAAAATTAGCTAGAAACCAAATTTCACCTTAACTAACACACACCTACACTCTTGCCAATAATAATAATAAAATATATTAATATTCAGTTTCGCAGCTTATTCTGCAGTTATCAAATGCATTGTCATTAAACGTGTTCCAAAGCAAAAGTAGCAACAATTCCCTGTTGAAGAAATGATCGGTGCTCGAAACATTTTATAGCATTGCTTGCTCAATGTTGCTGTGAGCTCGCTCGAAAGGCGACACCCATTTCTGCGGCTTACTGTACAACAACAAATGGAATGAAAATCTCCAGTTTAATTGGATCACTTGGCTATTGGTAATGTTGCATTTGACTGTGCTGGATGTTTGCGCAAACCCTCAAAGATAGCTTCTCAACAGAAAACAACAATTACAATTGTAGCATCAGCGATTTTAAAGCCATTTTGGAACGGCAAATCTACGTAAGCTCGTCACCGCAAAGGGTTTATGGCAGGTCCATGCTCAGGTCGGTATCACAAAGGGTGGGCGGTAGGCCCGTGCCCAGGTCGGCATCATAAAGAGTGGTCGGTAGGCAAGTGCTCAGGTTGGCACCACAAAAGATGGGTGGTAGGCCTGTGTCCACCTATACCATACCTACAGTACTCGCCAGAAATGAGGGTCACATTTCGAACGAGCGAACACCGAACAGAAATCGAACAAAATTTATTTATTCTCCAACAACATTCGAACACTTTTCGAACAGCTCTCGAACAAATTTAAATATTGGCGCCAATGTTTAGAACGCGTCTCGAACAAAATTTTGAATTTATCGAACCAACATTGAACAAATTTCGAACGAAGATCGAACGAACAGCACTCATTTTGGCAAGTATTGTACTCCCTTCGAGATATTACAAAAGTAAGTTTTTGTTAGTTATATTTTAATTATGGGAAACTCTGGTATTCGTTTTGTATTTGCCTCCCCCGAACCAATTGTTTAGTTCATTTACAACCTACCGCCAGTAAAATAAACTGACAAGCTAGCGCGTAACAGCATTATTATTAAACTGCAATTATACTATTGGAATCATTATTACTATAATTCATTATTATTATTAAATCAAAATTATTCACAAAATATTTAAATCGATGCTTGTGCGAGACCAGATGAACGAGAATTGTTCGCGGATCACACTTTGTGTCGCACAGCGAGCAAACGTATTTCGGCTCTGAATCCAGTTCAAGCTCGGACACAAATTCGACGACAAAGTTGGCTCCTGAAATTACAGAAAAATGAAAAAAGTATTATTATAGGCACAAGACAGGAATTTAGAACGCGTTAAACACAAAATTTGAGCACGATTCATTAGCTTCAGACAAAACATCAACTATTGATATCGAAAAGTGGTACCATTGCAACCGGTGCATCGACTGCATGAAAGCAAACGCGGCGGTCAAAATATTGGTACTGTATTGATATCGCGGGACCCCACAGATATACAGCTGGATACAAAAGTAATCCACTGTTCCATTCCAAAGGCCTTCAAGAAGACGACCATAATTATTTATATAACCAAAAAATCCATAGTATCGAATTCATGTCGGTGTCCCTCGTGAGTTCAGACGAGACCTCAAAGTACGCAAAAAAGTTAGGTACACGAATGGCGCTTATAGTGAAACGGATCAATCAACCCAGTGTCATTCGCGGGATACACAACAATGTTTATCTTCGTCTACATTTTAACGCTTCTCGGCTGATTTCAATTTCTACGGCTGCTTCAATAATCCACATCCAAACAGTTCCACAACTTGTATGCAGGGGAGTAGGTAGAAGATGGACGCCCCACATGACCCTCGTAATTTCCTTTTAGCGCTTCCCCTTACATATCAATAGCGTGCTATACCCCTGTTCCTAAGCAATGACTACGAAATCCTTGGCACCATAAATGAATGTAGCATTGCAATTCGTACATACCAAACACCCAATTTCCATCACTCGTTGTAATTTTAGTGACTCACGACAAAATCACGTCACAATCCTCGTCGTAAATTTTGTCTCAAGTAATTAATCTATAGCTTGTATGCCCTGTCATAATAGATACATTCTGTGGTGGTACATACTTTTCGGTACAAATGTTTCTAGTCATAATGATTTCGGGGTTTGAAAACAATGCTGAATCTTTTGAATACATTTTATTATTACCGATCACCGGCTCCTCCATCCGTTCCAACGCAGCCTGAATTATGGCGGGTCGCCCGGTTTCGATCGCCTTGACGCGCTCTCCTTTGACTACCCGTTCCATTTTAGCTGAAAGTAATCAAGAGTTGGGATTAAACAGAGACGCCCGCTACAATAAATTACTATGATTGCTACATGAAATGAACAGACTATCTTACTACGAAATATCTTCACCGGCCCATAATTAAACCCATAACGGCTTGATTTGGTGAACATCAAATTTGGACTACATAACAATACAAGTGGAACTACGTTACATAAGCGAACCAATTCATGTTACAATAAATAATTACCTTTTCTAAATACCAAGAGAGTGTGCTAGAATACGTCCGTGGGATGGCACCTAGCATTGCACTTGGCCATTAGGTGTCATTCCTACAGCGCCCTCTGGCCAGCGCCAGTCACTTCCTCTTCTCTTATCATGAAAATTACATTATATTAATGTTTGGTTAGGATTGGGACACTTCCCCTTCCGAGATGCGGCGTGAGTGCTGAAACGGTGTTAAGCATACAATCGAGCACAATTCTAGTCACCGACTGCTATGACTGTATTGCTACATCAACAGCATTCTTGAGCCTTATATACGTTGCGTTGTCTAATTGTTGCATAGACATTGTCTTACTTATTTAGTCGCACGTATGCTACAATACTTTTATTGTTCCTTCATTTCAGGATATTAGATATAAATTATTACGTTAACTAGTATTGAAAACTAAACTTGATTTGAATATGGACGATAATTCGGATGATGCGACGG
This sequence comes from Trileptium ribeirensis, assembly GCA_030248225.1. NCBI lineage: Eukaryota > Metazoa > Nematoda > Enoplea > Enoplida > Thoracostomopsidae > Trileptium > Trileptium ribeirensis. The sequence continues at coordinate 52,446 of JASANE010013865.1, forward strand.
GGGGTGGTGCTTCCTAAAATTCTTGGGGCACCACCCACCTTTCGTGAAGTACGTTCACTGCGTAGATCTTTTGAACAATTAAATCCGCCTGCGGCAGTTGTACCACCCGGCATCTCGTGGAAGCTTAGACCCCAGCATCAGTTGTTATGTCTAAGTCATTTGATGGTTTACCTCTGAGGTAGATAGTCAGGGGTATGCTTTAGACCTCGGTGCGGGCAATTACTCAGAGAGAACTCGAACCTTAAGAGCAAATTACGTGGTCTCTGGTGACACCTCAGGGAAATTTGTAAGTACCAAAGACTCTAACAATTCTGTTACCTCAGGGAAACTTGTACCATTGCCTCAGGGTATGTTGTTGCAAGCTCACAAGCTGTCTGCTGAAGCAGCCAAAAAGGTAAACTAGCCAAGATAGGATAAAGGCGAATCTGTAAAACCATAAATAGCGCTACAAGTAACGCTACAGCCAGAGAGACCAGCGACGTTCGTCACACCGACCAACCTGCAAGTGAATTGATTATGCCTTCAGCTGCTAGACATTACCGGCAAAATGAGCGACCTGGCGCTTCTAAAACGAGCTACAGAGATGCAACCACGGCATCGTTGAAAGTCTCTATAGTTCCGGATGATCCATGCCGTGAGTTAACTAATGCTGAGATTGATATGCTCTTTGACAAAATAGTTGATGCGAATTTTGGATTTACACAATCGGAACAAACTCATTTCGAAGACTCTGGGAACAACTGAATGCGCCTCTAAAACATCGTAAAATGTCGCTTACAATTAACGGATTGGTCGGTTACGGCTGGCGAAGTTCCTAAAGTTGTGTTATTCAGTGACCTTAATTTGAACAAGATATTACTGCTGGTACCAAACCCGAGTCTAAGACTGACACGCAAACTGTCCTTAGTCGCCTCTAATCAAAAAAGGCAAATGGTTTCGATATGTGTTTCCCAGTTAGAGATAATCACTGTGAAGGTGGCTATGCTCTGATCATTGCAGCACTAAAATCAGTGAGAGAGCAGCTCCGGTAGGTCCAATGATAGACCCTACTTTGAGCTATCTGGTATCAACTGCAAGAATATTTCTCCTTCTGTTGCTCCAGCTGACTCTTACTATCTCTGAAGGAAACAATTATTCACTTTGTCTGTGTTGCCCAGACAAATGTGCAACATTCCAGATGCGCCTCTGCCGCTTTTGACAGTAAGCTTAGGTGACTATCATCTCCTTCAGGAGTCTTATGTCGCTGAAGACAGCAACGTTCGCGACATTAGCGATTCAAGTGGTCTTGTGATTTATCATCGATATGATCGGTCTTGTGATTTATCATCGATGTGATGGGCCTTGAGCTGACATATTGTTGTCCAGTGTTCCCAACCTTAATGTAGTTTCCGGGCTCTGTACGCTGCGGTGTGGTCAAATACAGATAAACTGTATAGATAATCATTCTACTAGACTAATCCTTACTAGTGTTTATTTGCCTTTGGATGTGGAATGAAATCCACGTAGTACAGAACTCATGAATCTTGTTGGCTACTGCCTCTCTCAGAATATGAGACTCGTTATAGGCTGTGATTCGAACTCGCATGGGTGTAATTCCAACATCAACAGAAGACGGAAAGCTCGGTTAGAATTTAATGTCGCAGAAGATACTTAGCCAGTGTTGCTGTCCAGCCTACCTTTGTTACTTCTAATCGATCAGAAGTAATAATCGATATTACTTTGTACATATTCGCACACTAGAGATACAGTACGAAATTGGAAAGTGCGGTTTGAGGAATCGTTTTTTGATCATCGTATATCTGTCATGACGTTAACGCATCACTTAGCATCTAGGCTAAGAAGAAATCCTCGTCGTCTAAAGCCAGATATATTAAGACTGCGGTTGAATCACGCGTTAATAATTCGTCACCTTCTTGTCCTCCTTCAAATAAAGAGAAGTTGGATCTCGCAGTGGGTACTCTGGAATATGTTATAATCTCAGCGACGCATGGTGCGGCTGATCCTATCAGCAGCAGCAACCCACAATTTAGTAATCCATGGTCGTACAGGCAATTATCCCAACTTCGTAAGCGGTGCCGCAAGGCTTCCCGCGTTGCTAGAGTACATAGCAGTCAAAGAAATTGGGATTGACACTTCTGTAGTTAGCGATTTTATAAGAAGGCCATCAGATATGCTAAAGGAATGATTGGGAACGTTTTTGTAACAGTCTTCGCGATGTCAATGAAAATGCTAGGCTGCATAAAATCCTGTCAAAGACATATTGGCAGCCTCCTTAAATAGGGTAATTCATTTACGGACTCAGATGCTGAGGTTGATGAATTGTTGGTTCTACATATTTAAAAGACTGCGTTCCAGCATAAATGAAACCACAACAAGGTAGGCTGCGTTGTCCAAGCTCATGTGATTCCAGAATTGTTAAAGAGTTGTTCAATTCAGATAATGTAGTATGGATTATTCATCAATTTAGCCTTTATAAATCTTCTGAAGCAGATGGTAATTATCCTATATACTTACAATGCTGGGGACTAAGGTTGGCTAGCTAGCTCTGTTGTCTCTACCAACGATGTGTTAAATCGTGTTTTATTTCAACCATTTTGAAACCTGGAAAAATCGTCTTTATTGCTAAGATAGGCAAGAATGATTATACAGTCGTCTTTATTGCTAAGATAGGCAAGGATGATTATACAGATCCTAAATGTTATCGTCCTATTACTTTAATCTCTTTCATTCTTATATGTGCTGAAAGACTAATAGATCGGTTCTTTCGAGCGGACACACTTGTTGGGATACCGTTACACAAACATCAAGCTGCTAAGCTGGTGAATCAACCGTCATCATCATCAGGATTATAGTCGTTGGAATCCGTTGCCTTGGCGTCGGCTACGACTGCACCATGACGTACGCATCTATCTCCATTTACCCCGATGTAGCGCGTTCTCTTTTCGCAGTCCAATCGCTTTCATGTTCTCCCGCACCACCATATCGTCATATCGTTTCCTTGGCCTGCCACGCGGTACAGCTCCTTTGATTTCGACATTCGTTGCCAACCTCAGTAGCCCGTTTTCACTGCGTTGCACGTGAGCATACCACCTGAGCCTCCGATTCATGAGTTATGTTTCCAATAGGGGTATTCCAGCAGATCATACCACCTCCTCGTTTGTCTAGCAGTCTTCCCATCTGAAATCGGCCATACACCGTAACATTTTCCTGTCAGTTCGTAGCAGGATCGATTCAACATCTGTCGTGGCAGCCCAGCACTCCGAGGCATACGTAAGAACCAGTCAAATGCATGATGCGTAGACCTTGCCTCGGATCTTCAATGTAATTCGAGAATTGGACAGCAGGCTTGCCAGCTCCTCCCACTTTATCCATGCGGATTGAGTCCTCGCCTTTGTTGCCGTTCTTATGTTCCCAATACTGTCCACAACGTCACTTAGATAAGTGAACCTGTCCACAACCCCAAAGATCCTGTCGCTCATCTGGAATTCTGCATGGTTCTTTACGGGCAGGAGGTATGTTCGACACGTGAAATGCTCGCCAGGAGAAGACAGTGATCTCAACCCCGATCATTTCTTGTGGGCCATTTCGAACAGCTAACGCGTTTCACTGCGTTGAACAGCAGCCCCTTCCCACAACACGCACATGGATATTTGCCAGTCTCTACAGCTTGCAGTCATTACCTGTGATCATGACTTTCGTCTTGGCAACATTTATCTTCAAGCCCTTTCCTTCAATGTCTGCACACCAAATCCCTAGTCGGTGTATCAGTTCTTCCCTAGACTTGGCGGTAATGACCAAATCATAAGCGAACAAGACTTCCCAATCCATGGGATGTGGAGCCTTTTCCAGCACTAAATCGAAAAGCAAAGGGTTCAGTGCTGAGCCCTGGCGTACACCAGCCGTGATATCGACGGCTCCAGATGTCCCAGCTTGTGTCCTGACTTGAGAGGTAAAGGTCTCGTAAAGTGCCATGACTTTGCGAACCAGGTTCTCAAGCACTATTTGCCTTCTTAATGCCCACTCCACCTAATCCCTCGGTACACTATCGAATGCCTTTTCGAAGTCAACAGTTGCACGCATACGTGTTTTTAGGTGGATGTATACGATTTGGCAGCCTGATTACCGTCGTATATTATTAAAATTGCACACGTGATTGTAGGCATATGATTGTAACCGTTCATTTATGAATGCTGTACCATATTCATATCAATTTTGTGTTGTTTATGATAATAAAAGCGCCTATCCGTATGTAATTCTGTCGTAATTCTATATCATTCATATGATAATCGCTACACTCTGTTGTACCCTTGTGATTCGTAAGTTTGGAGGTACCGATAGTAAGAATCACCTGTTTCGTTTAGGATAATTTCCAGGAAAAATCTAGTAACTTTTACGCATATACACCAGCTCTTTACTTGGTAGAAAACGCGAGTACGGCGAGCCCTTGGGCTCGTGGATATATAAGACGGTAAGACTCCCCGCCGAACCCGATATATTAGGAATGGCCCTACCCAGCGCGCGGTTGGACCGCGAAACGTATCCCAATTTATGCAAAAAAGACTGGCCGTGACGGATACCCGTCACGACCGTCCTCACAAGTAAGGACCATAAAAAGTTGGCTGTTCGCTGGAGAGCGAACAGCAAATAAGCGAAAATTATGAAAAATCTAAGTACGACAGACAAAATATCAATATTCCCAGTGTTCAATATTATCGTTGACACTGGACAAAATTCTAAGATAAAATGTGTCAATCCCGATTACTCGGAATTGAGAGTTGCGGCTCCGCCTCATAACTCCGGAACCGTTGAGAAATCGTAAATTTGGTACTTAACCTTTCTGATAGAGAATTTTACGATCTTTCTAATGAGGCCGGTCTGCTGGAGATCCGATTAGGATCCATGGACTTACCAACAAATAGCCCGGTACGTATAGCAAATTAACCATATTCAATTAAATAACGAATATTCCACACAAAAATTTTCATAGTACATCGTTGTATTCCTTAGAATCTTGGCTTTCTTTTGAGCCAGGATCGGTCCCGCTGCGCCCACTTTTGGGTACCCTTTCCCGTGAAAATCGCAGAAATTATCCCCCGACAGGTGTGTAACCCATCATTGGATTCCTCTTGCAGAGGCACAAATGTATGCCTCTCACCCCACATAAATGCGACCTGAACCCGCGGGAGCCGTTTAAAGCACTTCAATTCTTTATGAAATTTGTGATGTGCTCGCCCAAGAGCCCACCTTGCCCTTGGGTTGTCCAAAGATGGACCTGTTACAAATCATGTTCGGACGGACACGCTGAGTCCGAATCCGAGGCTTTTTTGGCACTCCGGCCATCACTGAAGGAAGTGCATCTTCTTTTCGCACCCGTTGCCCTCGTTTGTTTACATAAGCCGCGTCTCTTTTCTTTCGATGTCGACCCCAAGTATATAAGCACGTATATATGTGGATACTGGTTTATATAAGGCAAGTACACATTTATAAGAAGCTGATATTAAATCTATATAAGTTTTGAATCACCTGCACCTCGCTTGAGTAAACAATCTTGACTTTGATTGGAGCAAGTTTCTATAAACTTTATATAAGGCCAAAGTTAACACTGATAAAGCGCTTACCAGTAAGTGTTTCATAGGAACTTGGTATAAATTTATAAACTTCGGTATTAAGACGCATCTTCGTTGCCTTGGACCACTGAATGTTAAGCCCTTATATAAATAAGCTTGACCCTTCAAGCTTACGATGGATATGATATTAAGTTAGTAGTTTAATAGTATAAAGCTTCTAGTTATTATAATTTGAAATTTCAGATTAGCCGTATCAAGTATGGGTGTTTAATTTACTTAACGTGACGGTTGTAGAAAGTTTTGTACAAATTTAGAAAACTTTAATATTAGTTTGGTATTAAAAGGGCAATAATTCACTTATATTGCCCATTAAAATGGTCAGCAATTCATCAAAAATCGGACTGATAATAAGGTTTACTTTAAGGCTAAGTTTTGGGGTCAAATCGTCCCAAAACTGCAGACCAAGCACTTTCAACGACCCCACAAATCAAATTTGAGATTTCGAAAATGACACTATTTAAGCACAGCTGCAAGAACTCTCCAGCGTTCAGTCTGACTTCGGCAGCGCAGAGTTCGTTCGGTTTGTAGACCGGATCTGTCGCTTTTCTGCACTTGTAGTTTTACTTTCTCGACTGTTTCTTACTTCATGGCTTTCTGACTTGGATTTGCGAGTAGATGCAAAAGCGACGGACGTCGACCGATAGGATTCAAATATGTAAGTGTGGACAGGGAGGCGGAGCAGTGTACTTGAGTGCAATTAATGTCAGGTTAGAGAAGCCCGAGGCGTGATAGCTAGCCTATAGGATGGGATAATTTCTGCGATTTTCACGGGAAAGGGTACCCAAAAGTGGGCGCAGCGGGACCGATCCTGGCTCAAAAGAAAGCCAAGATTCTAAGGAATACAACGATGTACTATGAAAATTTTTGTGTGGAATATTCGTTATTTAATTGAATATGGTTAATTTGCTATACGTACCGGGCTATTTGTTGGTAAGTCCATGGATCCTAATCGGATCTCCAGCAGACCGGCCTCATTAGAAAGAATTTGTAGACCTATATCAGAAAGGTTAAGTACCAAATTTACGATTTCTCAACGGTTCCGGAGTTATGAGGCGGAGCCCGCAACTCTCAATTCCGAGTAATCGGGATTGTACATTTTATCTTAGAATTTTGTCCAGTGTCAACGATAATATATTGAACACTGGGAATATTGATATTTTGTCTACTGTCGTATTTCAGATTTTTCATAATTTTCGCTTATTTGCTGTTCGCTCTCCAGCGAACAGCCAACTTTTTATGGTCCTTACTTGTGCAAGAGACGGTCGTGACGGGTATCCGTCACGGCCAGTCTTTTTTGCATAAATTGGGATACGTTTCGCGGTCCAACCGCGCGCTGGGTAGGGCCATTCCTAATATATCGGGTTCGGCGGGGAGTCTTACCGTCTTATATATCCACGAACCCAGGGTTCGCCGTATCTGGCAGTTTTCTACTAAGTAAAGAACTGGTGTATATGCGTAAAAGTTACTAGATTTTTCTGGAAATTATCCTAAAACGAAACAGGTGATTCTTACTAGCGGTACCTCCAAACTTACGAATCACAAGGGTACAACAGAGTGTAGCGATTATCATATGAATGATATAGAATTACGACAGAATTACATACGGATAGGCGCTTTTATTATCATCAACAACACAAAATTGATATGTGAATATGGTACAGCATTCATAAATGAACGGTTACAATCATATGCCTACAGATCATGTAATTTTATACGACCGTAATCCAGGCTGCCAAAACAGTATACATCCACCTAAAAACACGGTAACCGCGTGCAATTGTTGATTTGGAAAAGGCGGGAATCGATAGTGTACCGAGGGATTAGGTGGAGTGGGCATTAAGGAGGCAAATAGTGCTTGAGAACCTGGTTCGCAAAGTCATGGCACTTTACGAGACCTTTACCTCTCAAGTCAGGGACACAAGCTGGGACATCTGGAGCCGTCGATATCACGGCTGGTGTACGCCAGGGCTGAGCACTGAACCCTTTTGCTTTTCGATTTAGCTATGCTGGAAAAGGTCGCACGTCCCATAGATTGTGAGGTCTTGTTCGCTATGATTTGGTCATCACCGCAAAGTTTAAGGAAGAACTGATACACCGACTAGGGATTTGATGTGGCGACCTTGAAGGGAAGGGTGTGAAGGTAAATGTTGCCACGACGAAAGTCATGATTACAGGTAATGACTGCAAGCCTGTAGAGACTGGTAAATATGCATGTGCGTGTTGAGGGAAGGGGGTGTGGTCAACGCAGTGAAATGTGTTTGCTGTTCGAAGTGGACACACAAGAAGTGCTCAGCGTTGAGATCACTGCCTCCACCTCCACCTCACTGCATTTCACGTGTCGAACATGCCTCGTACACGTAAAGACGCATGCTGAACTCCAGATGGGCGACAGGACCTTTGAGGTCGTGGACATGTTCACGTATCTGGGTGACGTTGTGGACAGTATTGTTGACACACGAACGGCAGCAAAGGCCAGGACTCAAGCCGCATGGATAAAGTGGAGGGAGCTGGCATGCCTGCTGTCCAATAGGCGAATTCCATTGAAGATCCGAGGCAAAGTCTACGCATTATGCATTCGACCTTTTTACGTATGCCTCAGAGTGCTGGGCCGCCACAAAAGATGTTAAATCGATCCTGCTACGAACTGACAGGAAAATGCTACGGTGGATAGCCGGTGTCAGATGGGAAGACTGCAAGACAAACGAGGACGTGGCCGGATTTTTTTCAATACCCTTATTGGAAATAGAACTGATGAATAGGAGGCTCAGGTGGTATGGTCACGTGCAACGCAGGGAAAACGGGTTACTGAGGCTGGCAACGAATGTCGAAATCGAAGGAGCTGTATCGCGCGGCAGGCCAAGCAAACGCTGGCACGATATGGTGCTGGAGAACGTGAAGGCGATTGGACTGCGAAAAGAGGACGCGCTAGATCGGAGAGAATGGAGAAAGATGCTAACGTCATGGTGTAGCCGTAGCCGACGCTACGGCAACGGATTCCAACGACTATAATCCTAATGATGATGACGGTTGATTCGACCAGCTTAGCACGGCTTGATGCTTGTGTAACGGTACTCCAACAAGTGTGTCCGCTCGAAAGAACCCGATCTATTAGTCTTTTAGCACATATAAGAATGAAAGAGATTAAAAGTAATAGGACGATAACATTTAGGGATCTGTATGATCATCCTTGCCTATCTTAGCAATAAAGACGACTGTATAATCATTCTTGCCTATCTTAGCAATAAAGACGATTTTTCCAGGTTTCAAAAATGGTTGAAATAAAAAAACACGATTTTACACATGTGGTAGAGACAACAGAGCTAGCTAGCCAACCTTAGTCCCCAGCATTGTAGATATAGGATAATTACCATCTGCTTCAGAAGATTTATAAAGGCTAAATTGATGAATAATCCATACTACATTATCTGAATTGAAGAAAACTCTTTAACAATTCTGGAAATCACATGAGTTTGGACAACGCAGCCTACCTTGTTGTGGTTTCATTTATGCTGGAACGCAGTCTTTTAAATATGTAGAACCAACACTTCATGCAACCTCAGCATCTGAGTCCGTAAATGAATTACCCTATTTAAAGGAGGCTGCCATATGTTCTTGACAGGATTTTATGCAGCCTAGCATTTTCATTGACATCGCGAAGATTGTTACAAAAACGTTCCCAACCATTTCCTTAGCATATCTGATGGCCTTCTTATAAAATCGCTAACTACAGAAGTGTCAATCCCAATTTCTTTGATTGCTATGACTCTAGCAACGCGGGAAGCCTTGCGGGCACCGCTTACGAAGTTGCAATAACTGCCTGTACGACCATGGA
>JASANE010013866.1:0-23134 GCA_030248225.1 Trileptium ribeirensis
ACTGATGTGTGGTAATGTTAGTTTTGTTCAATTCTGAAACTTTACTATTTCGGAGCATGTCCGCTGCGCATATAGAATTCGTCAACTACACATATTCTACGGAGAGAACCAAGCTATGGTACATATTTTTAGTTTGTATTATACATATTATCCTTAATATGAGGTTTTCACAACACCATAAAGACTTATGACATGGAGCTGGCCTTCTGATTTTCCCTCACCTACAAGAAACAAAATACGAACTACATGAAGACGAGACATTAAGCCTAAACGATTCAAAACACCAAACTGAATTGACACGTTGTTGAACACTTATTCGGTTTGTTATATTATATTATGCAACATTTGAATTTCCTCAGGCCTTAACTACCTCAGTAGAATAGGAAAATTTAACACTAGTTTTAAGTACGCTGCTTCGTTACGGAGCTACGGAGCTTTTGAACTAGTATACGTATTTAATCCTGCGCACGTGGTACGGAATCTGGAATCGGCCTAGCCTCCTAGACGACCCATAGAACACATTATTACTAGCGTCATACCGCTGCGTTGAATATAGGGATGAAGAGTGATATCCAGCAACCAGGGATCTGCAAATTTCAATATGCTAGCATTACCGTCTTGCTTTCACGCAGAGCTTTAGAATTAGTACAAATGTTATGCAACAGCTGCATGAAACAAATTTACTCATCCATGCTTGAATGTGTTCTTATTTCAAGCTTTGCAAACTCGAACTGGCGCAAAGAGTTTCACCCGGGACGTCTGATTTCGAGTTGCGCACGCAAACCCCTGAGCTATTTAAAGGTTTCTTGCTTGATAATAGTTCTGTACAGAAACTCTCAAAGCGAACAAATAACCATGTACACCGCCGCACGACGAACGTGAATAACACGACGTTTTGAACTGTGCGCTGATGCACTTGTCACTCAATATGACAAAGCCAGGTACGGTATAATCATAAATATACGAAATATTTCATATATCATTGCCACAATCAACCTCCTCTCAGTTAATTCTGAAAACAGATCACTAAAATTTTCACGCTTTATTTGCACAGAGTTTCCTCGCAGGCAACAGCTATTTCTTCTACATGAGTTCCAGCAACAACGTTAATAAACTATTAAAGAAATCACGCGTACAACTGATAAAAAATAGTGGAATTCAGTTTAATAAATTCTTTCTCATCATGAATGATTGTTATACCATGCGAAAAAACGTAAAACGTCGACGGATATAGAGCATTGTATATTCAAATCGCTATTTCTAGTGATTTCAAATATTTCTTTCTCGCTTCATGAGTATCAGCTCCCGGCCGATTGATAGGCGTCCAAATAGGAACTCCTTGGAAAAGGCGTTTGGCGACCACAAAATTCTAAAACGTAACAATTTAAGTAGCTACTCCTAAAAGACAACAGTGCTGATCTCAAAGCTTTTCTGGAATCGCTCCTTCATACTAAAACAAATTTTTATAGGTTGTTCGCCATCGACAATAGACGAAAATTTAAAATGGAAGTTCCCGTTGAATGTAACTCATCGATGCCCATCTCCATCCCCAAATGTTTGGCCCGCACGCAGTCCAGAGTGGTCAATGGTACCATAACGTCCCACAATCGGTCATTTTTGATACTACTCACTTATAATTAACTATAACGTAACTATTTTTGTATACTACTCAACTTTAATGGCTCCCGAGGGATGAAGGGGTGAGTGATACTGGCCCAGATCGACTTTACGGGCGAACGTGCTACCCTCTCCCAACTGAGGCTTTGGTTCTTAGAGGCCCCTAGACCTGTCCAACGTAAACCAACCCAAAGGCAACTGAAATAATAGCTTTACAACGACGATAGCACTATTTATAGATACTGTTGATAACGCAATGGCGAACTGAGCTAATCAATATATTTAGGTGTTGTTAGTATAATTACAATTAAAATTTCATATAGTTTGTTCCGCGCAAAACAAGAATGCTTTAATAATATGGATTCAGATGCGAACATGACGGTGGTATTCATTTCGATGAATATAATCTGACTTCAGAAATATTTTTTGCATTCGGTTGCGCTCAGCGACTTTAACAAAATACGCTTCTTGAAGGATATCTGATTGCATACCATGAACAGAAAAGTTTGTTAAATCCTAATTTTCACTACATGTAACTTAATTTAGTAACAATGTGTGGTAATATTGTAAATAAGTTGCTTAAAAATACATTTTGACTAAAATTTAGCTACAAAAAATTTTTAATAAAAGCGAGACTGGACTACGGTTTGTAATAGCAGCTTTCTCTAATCATCATAAGTGTATTAATAATTTCAGGTTTTTGCAATGATTAGATGATATAGTTATAAATTTTGTAAATCCAAGCCATATGGTGATGTTTTCATAAATATCCCTGCATGATTAAATGTTGTTACTACAATTAGTAGGGCAACAATGTTTTTCTCTTTCGGTTTAGCTAAATTCCAAGCATGTCTGTACGAAATTAGCGACAGTCCATGCAATTTTTGAGCACCAATGTGGGCACGCGATCAAGTTTTCATGAATTACAGGTCCAAATATGTTTCTGACAAATTTGCAACCTTCCTAAGCCAAGTCTAAGCCTAGGCGAAAAAATCCCCTGCACTATGAAGATACCCAGAAACCTGGTTAATTAAGCTAAATTAGTATTAAGCATCGAGGTTGAAGCAACTGGTAGCTGTAAATCACATCCATCATATTATTGAAACTTAATAAAACCGACCATTTGAAAGCAGACATTTCTACGTTGGCAAAATAATCTGTACAGCTATGAATGACCCATATATTGAATTAGGACAGGGCATGTCATTTATTAAATCAAACATTATCACGCAATGTCTTTAATATACAGCTCTTAAACCGTTTACTTACGTAAGCATGAAAAACGCCACAAAGCAAGAAATTATCAAGAGTCGATGATGGGCGACTCTGCTGAAGGGTGCGACACTCTTCAGCTTACCTGTATAATAGATTGCGGTTTGTTGGGGCTGGTACATTGCGGTTGATTATATAGCAAAGGTGAAGACTATCATATCCTTCTGCAGAGACGACCATCATGGATTCTTGTAATAACACTGCAAACTGATTTTCCGGTTCATTAGTCTTACATCTGAGTCACCGTATATTATATAACTGGATGACAAGTTTTGTATCTGAAGTATAAAAACTATATATTAAATATAACTTGGCCACGGTCATGTTTTACCTATAGAGATCTTACATTATTATCCAAAGTAAATCGGTGATAGATTCCTGCAGGAAGAATGATTAAGTCACCGGGCGTAAAAGCAATGCGAATCCATTGATCGTTACCGTTTCGCACGTCAAAGTACCCACTACCTTCACGACAATATCGAACTTCCGGATCTGCGTGAATATGTTCTTCGTAGAATGATTTAATCTGAAATATTAAAAATGCTACATATACCGGTTTGATGCTTTTATAATATATATAAACATAGATATGCGTTTTTGGTCTCATTTTGTAGAGTAATTCATTGTTCACTTCGTAATTTGATGAGCAATATAACTGTGTACATCACTCAAAATTACATATTCAACACTCAATTCGCAACACCTTGGCGATATTAGGTTCTCTCTAAAATTGGGAAATCGCAAACTTTATATTATTAAGCAACTATTAAGTATTGATAATATATGTATTTATTTGCTGTAGCATTTTCGTTGATTTTGCACCATAAACACATTCAAAGCGATCTACGATAGCGTTAGCAGAGATGCCTAAATCAGTAGTAACTTACCTTCTGCTCGTAATTGGGTAATTTTTCCGGTGAGCACGTAATTTCGTCTTCATAATTGAAATTGTACTGATCTCGAAGTTTTTGAAGGCCTTCTTCGAAATCGTTCGGATCAAGCTGAAATAAATTAATTACACCTAATATATAACCGAGACAGTACGAGAACATTTTACAATATTGCCGGGAATACTCACAGATACTAAATAAACACTCATAAACACTTAGTCAGATCTAAATTTAGTTATACTGATGACAAAGACAGCGTAACTCCCGAGCATAAGTATGAGCCAAAACTTGCACACCCGAAAATGACAAGCGCAGTTGGAAGTGTCCAGTCGCCATAGAAGTGCCTTCGCGTAGTAAACGCATAGGACTAGTTTAAACACAATACACCCACAAAGGGAGATGCATAATATTTACGTAAGTATATAGACAATAATAAATGAAAGAATTAGTGTGCCAAAACCATCGTGACATTAATCAGAAAATAACATCAGGTGTTCAAGTATTCCAAATATTACAGTTTCGCGTTTCTGTATTGAAATGAAAATATTTTCAAAGTGGCGAAATTATTAACAGTTAAGGCCATAATCACACTGTTCAATGCGATATATATTAATTGCATATGCAAATATGCGGTTAAATTGCAGAATTTTGATTCTGACAATTTTGAAATTGTTTACCTCCATATTTACACTTTTTCTTAAACCAAAACGTAGTTTGTACAATCTTGAACAAACTTTTGCTCCGACCGCGGATTGAACTTAGATCGCTCCGGTGCAAGTCCTGTACGTTCGCCACTCCGGTATCTAGGAGCTGTTGCTCGGCTCCTTAGGAAACCTGACAACGTGACCGAATAACAACGCACGTACAAACGCACGCCGAACGACAAACTAAGCAATTAACTCGTCACGCAAAGCACGCTGGGACATCATCATCATCATTTATTAACATCAGTGTTTTCTCTTTTTCAAGAGGTCAATGACGGTCACCCCATGACTTCACCGCATTCCTCCACTTTTTGCGATCTGTTGGATCTTGGACATTAAGCCCAACTCTCTGGCAGTTAAACAACACCATCTCTTTCCACGTCATCATAGGTCTTCCCCTTTCCCTTCTACCATCAACTTCCAGTCTCCATGCCTTCGCCAGTGGCTCTTGATCGTCCCTTCTCAGCACATGCCCCAGCCATCTCAGAGCACTCCTTTTCATTTCCTCCACGATGGTCTCTCTCAGGCCTAAGCGTTCCATCAATTCTTTGGTGTTCTTCCTATCAACAAATTAAACCCCACACATTCTCATAATCATAGCTAGTTCCGTTCTTCGCATAATTTCCTCCTCAGTAGTTCTTATACACCACGTTTCGGCACCATACACCATTGCTGACCTAACACAAGCCTTGTAGATCTTCCCTTTCATGTTCATGAAGAACCTTCTACCGCATAGCACTGATGAAAGCGCATTAAATTTCATCCATCCGCATAGGCATCTTTTTATCACTGACACCTCACAACCTCCACCACTGTTAATTGTGTCACCTAGGTATCAGAACCGATCGACCTTCTTAATATTACTCATGCGTTTTACTTCATCGTCACCATCTTCATCTCCATTCCTACACTTCTGGCATACCGTCCTCCCTTCCATCTTCCTGGTCACTCTTCGTACTCTTACACACCTTGCATGAATCCATTTTTGGTAATCAATACATTGAGCCGCATTCGTCATCACCCTCTTCCCACACACACCGCATGGATCTACCTTAGATTTCACCACTACTTGCCTTCAAGATCTTTGTTTTTACCACATTCACTTTCAAGCCTTTGTCTTCAAATGCCCTCTTCCATTTGATGAAATCTTCTTCTAACCCTTCCATCGATTCCGCCAGCAACACTAAATCATCTGCATACAACATATTTAGAAACATCCTTTCGAACCAATTCCGAAAGCACATCAAGAACTGTAGCATATCATGACAAATGTGTCAATATACGAACGAAAGGGTTAAAGCCGAAATAAGATGATGTTCTGAAATGCTTGTTGCTAAAAAGACTATTATACGCGAGTAGCGTTCATTTATTTTCCGTTTATTTTAAGTTTTGTACTTGTTTCATATCTTTACCGTATTTCAGAATTTTGCCGCCGAGGGTTGAGAGTTATTCATTATATAGACAAACGCTGTCTCGAACAAGGTAGTTAATATGGCTGATTCCGGCGGGCTCATTTCTAAGATCCAATGAATGTTGTTAAAGCAATGCTGTAACGTTGTAACGCTTATTTGCCGACTGCAAAATTGCGTGAGTTAGATTTTGACTTAAAACTCTGAGTTATGTGCCTCTGAGGTCATACTAGCTCAGGTTGAGTTTGACAGTTAAATAAGGGTCCAGGGTTAAGTATTTGGCCTCAAAGATGAGTTTGAAATTGAGCTAGGCATGTTAAGCACAGTATCTCTAACTCAGGGATTTTGAGTTGGACAAAACTGACACACGCTGAGTTAGTTTTCACAATTATAATTCCTGAGTAAAAGTTTTCTAATTCACTCTGACTAATTGAATTAGTACCAGCTATAATTGTAACTCAAGCTACGTTATGTTCTAACTCAGCAATACGAGTTAATCGAACTCCTCCTGAAACGACGTAACTCAAGCTGATTTAAGATTAATTCAGGCGAATTGCAGCGCACAAATGCAAGTACACAAACTAAATATATTACCTTATGATATATTACACCGATCTCTCTTAGCTGATCAACGGTAACCGGCTGCATCGGATCAGTGTAATGAGGTTCACGTTGGTCGACATCCGACGCATCATCCATCAACCATGATTTACCAGCCACCATTCTAATAGGTATTTAGATAAATATCGTAATAGTTGGCTAGAATAATCAATTTAGATTATGCGTCTATGCAGTTGGTCAAATGAAAAGCTACTGGCTTTATTCAGAATCAGATGGTTGCTGCCGCCCCTCACCGCGAAGAAGCAACAAAGTCCAGCGTGTATACTTCAAGCCTTTCCTTAGGTTTAGGGTCACTGAACACGATGTCCAGAAGAGACCCTGTCTTCAGTTGTTTTGTTATGTATTGCGTACAGGTCATCAAGAATTGTCAATATAGGTTTGCCGGTAAGCTGAATACGTTATCTACAGCTAGAGATCACCACATGCCAGTTATTTTCGATGGGTTAGAGCCGACAAGGTTTTAAGATTTTCCATGAATTGAGGGTTCAAGAGGTTTTGGGATTGCATATATACATACCAAACACAGCCTGTTACAGGAAATAAAATTTGTAGCTTTATTACCGCTACCAAGCCATATATATCCGGTTCACCCTCTATTGCGATTTACTATTTGTCGGAGCAAATATTTTCGAGTTATGTACAAGTCAAAGATTAAAACATTTCAAAAAGTAGTCTTTGCCAATAGAAACTCATTGATACGTTGTATATAAATTGCTCTAAAGCGTTTTACACGTTTTCACAAGCGAAATTGATCAAGAAACTGTCAACATTTGAAATTAGCGGATAGTTTTCAAAATGAATGACAGTGTTTCTTAGTAACCGTACGAATTCAGTAAAATTTAGTAGCGCATGATCACATCATGTCATATCTAGACAGCCACAGCATAGTGTACTAAAAAATATACGATTATTGAATCCGATTACAAGACGCACTTATTTCGTTAGAAACTTAGCCAAAAATTGCTTAATATCAGTACCTAAATACAACATCCTGCACTTGGCCAATAATATATAATTAAATTTCAAACAATGCCTACAAGGAAACAAAATCCCATCGGTCAACACTTGCACAGACTTGGTTGTTACGATTAGCGGTAGTTTTAAATCTTCAAGACCGCATTCAGATCCTTTCCAAAACCTATTACAACATTAATATTGTTATTCCGCTAATTGTGATGTTGATAGTTTGTTGCGTTCCTATTTCATATATATTCGTCCTACTGTCGAATACAGTAGTACTGTTTATATACCTGATCTCGATAACCTTGAATAAGTACATAAAGAGTTCATGATAAATAATCGAAGACATGTCTGACATTCATGCCACACATTATATACGCTATGGAATGACGCGGTCCATAATTTCATTAGTTGTCCCAGTTTTCGGGAGGGAGGACAAGTTTTCCAATTTTGCCCCGTAGCCCAACTTTTGTCCTGCCCCACCCCCCTCCCCAACGCTTGTCCTACCTTCCCAACTATAGTTCTACCAACCGCCACACCTCATTTTTTCGTCCTGTACCCCAACTTTTGTTCCAATTTCGAACCAATAAATACAAAAAATATTTTTGGTTCGAATTTGGAGCTAAATTTGAGGGGACAGAACAAAAGTTGGAAAGTTGCAGGGTAAAAATGGGAACCTTGTCTCCATTCCCCTGAAAACTGGGACAAATTACGTAAAAAGAACCGCGTCACCCTGCAGTGTATATAATCTGCTGTGGCATGAGTCGCATTCTGCTTCAGCAGTTCATCATGAACCTTGAAAAAAGTGTTATTTCACACGCAGTTAGAAGTGCGTGCACAAGTCTGCACATGTCATATTCTGAAAGATTAAAATTAAAAAATTTAATCCTACACCTCTTTAGATAGGACAGCTCAATTATATACTGTAACGGTTTTAATCACATTAATAAAGAAATAATTTCCTGTCAAGACTTGTTTGTAATACCTCAGATACCTGGCTCTCCCACGAACGGTGGCCAGCTATTTCAGTCTCTTCCGATGTGTGCCCCGCCCATGCCCCTCGGGAATTTTTTGGCTTCCCGAGTGCATTCCCCAGGTATTTTTATGCGCGAATAAAAATGGCAAATTTTTCTCCTGCAGGCAAAACAATACGCCAGGTTTACCTCATGGGACTCAAAAAATATATAAATATTTGTCCTGTACTCCTGTGGGGCTAAAAACATTAAAATCGCCGTCAGTCGATAAAGTTTCACTATATATCATCTGCATGATTATAGTGTTCTTCTCTGTTAACCCACCAGCCCGAATGTGGTCACTTTTGAAGATACAGAACTGAATTTGGTATCAATCGATTCAGCTATAGCTATTAAGTATAGCTGAACTTGCTACCTTCGGCTGGGTATTTCCGTTAATAAGCATTACATTACAAGCTGTCGATTTTGAACGGTACCGTTCGACTCAGCACGACGAGCTGATGCGGAAAATATCTGCCGAACTGGGGAACCACCCAGCTGAACGTGCAAATAGCATATTAACAGTTGATTCGCAGTAAATATATGTGTAGTTTATTAAAATCTACGCAGAAAGTTATGAGGGTCCAAGTAACCCTGAGGGGAGGTGCGTTATAACGTTGAAAACAGCTTAGAGCGGAGGGTTTGGGGGCAGCAGCACCCGTCTCAGGCTTACTGTATGCCCCAAAGGCTTAGTACATCGAGAACGGCATGGCCTGCATTTTTTTTCACCCCTCAGGGTGACTCGGGCCCTCATAACAACTTGAATATAGTTTCCTAGTAGAAACCCATATATCTAGTATAAGTGTGTTTGCTCCTTTTCTGATACTTTTATACAAACAAGCTCAACTAATTAATATATGTACGTTCATGAAAATGTTAATACGCAATATATGATATGCATCATTTGCTGTAATAAATATTAAAGCATTAAATTTTCACAAAATGGATATATGTTTTGGTACGGTTACAATTTATTATTTATAACCAGTTTTATGGGACCAAATGTTCTCGCAATATAGTAATGGCGAAATGTGTTTCAAACTGCAGTGTATAATGAGGTTTTACATAACCCTCATTTTCCTGGACGCATCTGAAAAATTGTTTATTGCTGCTGCAGATAGTTTCAATTTCAAAAATTCAATATTAAAATTAGCTTCCACGTTTTCGTTATTTTATACCATTTTCTCAACTGATATGACTTAATAAGGTAAAATCCACCAACTATAACAAAATAATTGGGAGCAAAATAATAGTCAAATTTGGCTAAATGGCTACGTATGTAGCAAAATTTGGCATTATTTTAAAATATCGTGCTACCACTGCCTTCTGATTTTCCGGATAAATGTTACGTCCTCTTAAAAATCGCAAATAATGAACCATTGCAAGCAAGTTAATCTTTTCTACGCACCATGTTGTTTATGAAGCAATGAAAATAAATACAGGGTGGCCTCCGTTTCTCCGTAATGAAATTTGAGGAATTTTAGGAGAAATTTGATCAAAATTTCAGGAATTTTTCAATGCTTCAAAACCAGATTTATTACAAAAAAATCCCTCTTGAACGTTTCCGTGCACCTACATGAGGCGACGAGTATACAAACGTCGGCTGGTCGTGCTCGGGTTGGATGTTGACGTGGATGGGATTGGAGGTGGATGGCGTAGAGGAAGATGGGTGGCTGTTAAACTAGATGTGGAATGTGTACACGGGTTAAATAAATCACTGACGCTCAATTGCTGGTCCTTGAGTCGTATTGCATTATTATGACTTTTGCTTTTTGCATGGCTAACCACTGTGCTTATATTAAAGGTACGCTGACACAGAATGCAGTAGGTATCACCGTCATTCGATCTGTCTTTTCTAAGCCACTGACTGCAGTGAGGGTTGGATGTGATCCAGCTTTGCTGAAATTTGGTACGCTGCGGTCCGGGGTTCGGATGAACATCTCCGCAAAGTAGAATCGATATCAGAGGATTGGTCCCTTGATACGGCGTGGTGGCGGACCAACTACACCACCCCGTCAGCAAAAACACGCGTGTACAATACACTGCTGGAGTATCGTTGATACCTGGAACAAGATAGTTCTATAAAAAACCCCAGAATTGAGCGATGTCATGGAATTTTTGAAAATTTTGCGAAAAAGTTGGGGAATTGGTGCGAAATTTTAGGAATTTGGCCATTTTTAGTCAAATTTAATGAAATTTGAGGAAGATTACTCAATTTGATGAAATTTGAGGATGTGGCCACCCTGCCAAATAGTAAGCTCGCACTCATGGGCGTAGGCAGAAAATTTATAAAGGGGGCATTTTTTCTTTGGCAGTCGTTATGCTGCAAAACTTTCAAGGGGTGAAATGGCCATCCTCCTTTCCCAACCGGGCTGTGGACCGGCTATGGCGGAGTTACCACCCTGCCGCCCAACCAACCACCCTAACGGCCCCTAATAATCCCCTAATATCCATAATAGCTATTATATTGTCCTTTAGTTACACCAATAGTTAATATTTTAATTGACTGAAAGACAAAAACAATTATCAGTATTGTTAACAGAGGTATAGTAGCGAACTTAGTGGTTGGCATATCTTGTTAATTACAATTCACGGAAATCCGCGCTAAGAGCTGCGAACTTTCAGCAGTTTTGGCATAAATATAATGCAAAGTTGAGAAAATCCGCGCACATCCGAGCAATTTGGGATTTTGTAAGGGGGGCACTTGCCCCCCTTGCCCCCCCCCCTGCCTACGCCCCTGCTCGCACTTACTAAAAGATTAAACTGAAATTGAAAAAAAATTTCAAACACAACCGATACCTATCTTATACAACATTTTTTCCACAAAATATTTATACCTAAACAAAATTCACATTAAAATTTTTTATTTATAGTATCGAAGCATTTATACATGTTTAATGTTTAATTAACGTGTCGCAAATTTTTTTTTCATATAAAATAAAATATTACAACTTTATTGTGTAGTTTTATTTTATAGTGCAATAATATAATTTGCTTATAGCACGGACATATGCAATAGAGTAGTGCTTGTAGGGAAATTTCTTGGGTTATGGTGAAACAAAAAAGATTAAAACAATATAAATGACAACTAAACTAGTAACACGTAAACGTGGGTGACGGAGGCATGGTGGTTAACAACGGCGTGAATAGTGCATACAGCTTGTGGAATTTCTAACATTTTTGGTAACAGTTTAAAAGTAATACAGTAGAATGACAATACATCTATCAAGTTGTACCCATCAATGAAATTTAGTCCAAATAGGCCGAGTCATTCAAAAGTTATAACACACTTAATAATTTTTCACTCATTTTTAAGAGACTGCTTAATTTTAAGAGAATTTATATATAAAGGTAAGTAGATCACTCGTATACAGTCTTTTAGAAAACGTGAAGGTACATGTTATGTCAAAAAATGAGCGAGATAGCACGAACGGTTGTCGAGATATGATGAACTTAGGTTTCCCTAAGTCAATTTTAAGAGAATTTGCTTAATTTTTAAGGAAAGAGATGAAATACGTCAATCAGCTATATACAGCTGTTTAGAAAACGTGAAAATACATTTTATGTAAAAAAATCGCCGAAATAGCACGAACGGTTGTCGAGATGCGGTGAAAAAGCTGAAAAAATGGCAAAAATCCCTAAGTTTGAGCAACATTTGCTTAATTTTGAGTACAAAGCAATTTTCGTAGAAAAAAGTGCTCAATCAAAGGGCACTCCGCAAGAGAATATGCAACACGAAGAAAAAATTTCTAAAATCGGCCCAGGCGTTCAACCTGCAGACCTGTCTGTGACAAACAAAAAAAAGTCACAGAGAAAATTGAAATTTTGCGTCTAGTATATTGATATATATAAAGTTAAATGTACGCCTCCGGCTGCGACTCACCACCTTCGGTGGCTCGTCTTGCCTCCGTCAATAAAATACAGCGATAAAATTTTGGTAGCATCCGATTCAGGTTGTTAATATGGTTAGAATGATTATATAAAATTATGCATTTGTCGAAATTTTTTTGGGTACCAAAGAACCATTGGGAACCCAAATATAAAAGACATTTGCCTTAAAACTGGCCAAAACGGATATTTTTTGAGCCAGATCGTTGAGGTGAGTCGAATAACCGCTGTATCTTTAAAACTGAACAATTTCAGCCTGTGGTAGAAGCTGAAGGAAAAGACCCGACAATTTAATTTGAACGGGACGAACCGAAGATTTCACTGTAGCAACATTTCTTCCAATAAGTGTATTACTCACACTGACACTCCACTCTATATGTGTGCAAGGGCGTTGCCAGGGGGTCTTGGGCTCCCCTTTTAGTTCAACCCCAAACAGAATGTTTGAATGATTCCTGCTGAAAATCATGTCGGAAATTGTCCTAGAATTAGCCTCTCTCGCACTAGAAAACAATTACTTTCAACCATATTTTTAATCAAACTTCACACTTCTGGAGAAAAAATTCGCTATTTTGGCAACAGTTGCATTTTTTATTTGTTTACGGCGTACATAATATACCAATTCTTATTCCGGGCTAGGAACTGCAATTTCATTGCAACTTTCTCCGCTCTGATGTCCGAACGCTCAAACGTATATGCATATTAACATCACTTCAAAAATATAAAATCAGTGACCAGTTCTTATCAGGGTTGTCATGGGAATTGATTTTCAATTCCCATCCCATCCCATTCCCACGAGAATTTCCGTGGGAATTCCCACGAGTCCTTTTGTAGCCACTCCTTTGAAACATTGCTGGGAAGTGTTTGTAAGAGCTCTTAGCAACCATAGTACTATTGTGCAGGGCTCAGATACACACCAGGGACAGCAATAAACGTTGAATGCATAGTCCATTTTTTGAGCACTTTAAATTATAGGAGATATCAATGGTACGTGCTGGATATGGTATGAATTTTATCGACTCATCAATGTTTATTAGATAAAACAAAAGGCTAACCTCATATTTACGGCGTGAATGAGGTAAAAAAGCTAAACTAAGTGTTCAGTTATGAAATTGACAAATGTCCAATGAAAATTCGCTCAAAATTTCACCAATCCGGCCAGCAGCACTTCGAGAAATATGATAGCGATGTTTTGCAAACGTCGCGGTGTCTAAATCGCTGCCGTTTAAATAGAGCCACGTAAGATCGAGGAACACAAAGTTTGACATGCGCTGATTCATGTCTTCGAAAAAAACGTTAAGTTTGTACGCCGCCTGTCCTTCTCTTTTGAACTGATGAAACTGCACGGGGACATTTGGTTGAATTTTCCGCTTTCGCCATCGGCGGAACAACAACGCTGGCAGAAACGGCACTGAGATCCGAACAAAGATGACATCCGGATGCTTGCAGCAGATATTACGCAAGGCAGCTCCAAAAAACTTCTTCGTTGTTGTAAGACACCTTGGCACTCGCTGACGTCGACTTTTGCCAAGTTGCCGGCATACTGTCCACGGGGGTTTCGCAAGATCGTTGACGCCGGCAAATACGAAAATTACGCGAGGCTTTGAAATAAGGCCGTCGCTAATATTGCTCTCTATTTCGCCCCAGATATTAAGTAAACGCTTCCCATGAAATGAAAATGCTAGTAAATTACATTTCCTCTTAATTCTAGCTACGTTTGAGTCTCCGTAAAGCACAATCATTGTTTTAAGCTTCTGAAAATAGCAATATAATCAAGCAATTTAAGCATGATCGTATTTCAAGCACTCGGCTGAGACGCATATTGCCGCGCCGTTCCGCATATAGGATGAACGCATTTTTTGCATCGAATACTTTAGTTGAATCCGAACTATGGAAATGTTATCTACTTACTCTAACTATACGAGCCAGGCTATGAAGGAAGATGTGTGTTTGTTTGTTAGAAATGGAGAAACGTTTGTACCCATTAAGACAGCACCTGTACGGAAACTAGAGAATCCTGTTAGTATCTGGCGGCAGATGTCTAGACCCGTGGCTGGCTGTCATCCTGGCTATCTGGCGCGCCCCTATGGCGATGGGGATGTTGAGCAATGCTTGTGCGCAGCAAATGCACCATGCTCAGCAGTGAGCTTGATTCACCGTGGACCAACGTTGACAAAGAATTTGCACTTGCGTGAATTGTCTGCTGCCTACGTAATATTTTTTAATCGGTTCCAAATATTCCCACGTGGGAATTGAATTCCCATGGGAATTCAAAATAATTCCCATCCCATTCCAATTCCCATGGGAATTCCCATTCCCATGACCACCCTGGTTCTTATACTGTTTACCGTTAAAAGTACGAATAGTCACAAGCTCAAGTCCAGATATCGAGATTTGGCAAGAATAAAATTGTGCAAAATTTCTTCAGTTGCAATATTGATCACTAAAATAATAGATTTCGTTTAACCCTTCGAATACCTGTGTCAAACACCACCAATAAAAGTTCGTACATAATTAATGGATCGTCCAGCTAAAAAGTCGAGGGGGATAAAATTTCTACCAGAAATATTTTTATGTATCCACAAATTTGAAAATTTATGTGATACAGCTTTACTCAAATCAATGTAAACAAAGCAAACAAGCGACGAGTACACACAAAATCACGGGTACTTACTTTATCTCCCTCCACTTTTCAAGTGGACGATCTACAACCAATTAATGAAAGGTGCTCGTTTGGCCTAGTTTTAGAAGAGTTTAAACTTAACATATATATGCTTAACACGAGCTTTGTTCACGACACATGCTCACGGGACAGTATTTCGCATATTTAATCGGCGTATGGGGGGCCGAAAACGCAATGTTAGCTCGTACCAATGTGCATAACTGAATGACATGTCTTTCTTGACATAGTTTTCACATTTCTGAGCCCGACCCCCCTTCTAGGCACCCACTGTGGGCCGCGACCCCTCCCCTTTCAAAATTTCTGGCTACGCCCTTGTATATGTGTGAAATATGCACGTATATATAATATGGTGTTAAAAATCGAAAAAAGTCGTGTAATCTCTGGAAAATCAATCTTATTTCATTTATTACATCGTCCAGGTTTTAACAACTAAGTCAAAAATCGTATACGGATATTGAAGTTAACCCCAAACAGTTATTTTGAAATGATGTCAGGACACAGAAACCCACCGTTATATTCAGTACTCCACCAATGCCAATCGAAATTTAGAAAAGCAAAACTTACAGCATAGGTGTAGTTCTTCTCGAATGCGTAATGAAAAGCTATTTTATCGATCTATTGGGAAAAGGGTCATGCCAAATCCACCAGCACATCATTTCAAGTTTTTACGTTGGATAATAATCGATTGTTTTGTTTCTCTAAACCTAAGCCTACGCCTAAGCGGAAGAATTGTTATCCAGACTATACAGGTTTCTCAGACGTCAAGGGAATTCATGTTCTTTATAGTTTAGATAATTTAACGCTGACAGCAAATTCCTCCAACTAGAGTGTACTATCGCTATAATAAGACTACAAAAATAGCTGCACCTACTTGGCGCTTATTAGACATATACTAAACATAAAATAAGCAAATGCAGTAAAGGTGAGAGTTTAGTCTGTAAGCTCGCCTAATCATGTGTCTGCAAGAGACTAACCGAGGCTTGCATAGCAAATTCTGGGAAAGCTGGGTCGGTTCTTAAAACCTCTTTGCTAATACAACAAACTTAATCAGAGTAAGTGATGAATTATGCGCATTAAAGATAATGAGAAGGTGGGTAAACCCACGATTGCACAACGAGCGAGCGACGTTTATAGTCACATATGCGCTCGAACGAATCAACTCATTATACCAGCTTCGAAAACCTTTAAATGCGCAGATGTAACAAATTACACCATTAGGTTGAAACTCTCAAAATTATGCGTAAAACAAAGGACGTCCCAGGGCATGCAAAATTATGCGAAAAAAAAGCATATTGACCACAGATACATTCAAATGAAGAATCTGATTTTCTGCATCAACCTTGATAACCACAAATTCAAGAAATACCACTGTGTTGACAAGTCAAGAATTCATGCATCGCTCAAGAGGAGATCCCTTGGGATAGAGTATCATTTCAAAGAGGGTACATCGGTCACAGGAACATTCAAATATATCACTTTATCGTTTTCGGTATCCTTGAAAATTTTGCAATAATATATGCAACACAATACGACATTACATTGAAAATAACGAAATCACGCATGGCCCTTGGGGCTCCCAGAGGAGTTAGTACTATTCCAACAATGGTACAACGGCCACAAATACGCTCAAATGAATCGCTCCATTTTTTTCAGTGACCCCGAAACCCTTTATAGTGACCATATAATGCTTATAATCGATTATCTTAAAAATATTATATATAAGGGGTTGTAATGTAAACAAAGTTGTAGATGTTTACAAACATATAAGATTACATTTTGTGATATGAGGCCTGAGTTTTGGAATACAACTAAAACGGAATTTTCTCAGTCACAAAAAAGCAGGGGTACCCTAGTTAAAAGGGTCTACCATACCCTATGGGTGGGTTGCATACATGAAGTCACGGGTCAGACTACAAGCCATCATATGAAAAAACCTATGGGAATATTTTTATTTATTCCGGAGATATTTAGAAAAAACTATCCGGAGTGACGCAGCAAAATATATCAGTTAGCATACACATAAATGCATGCGTACTTCGAAACAAATAAACCCAATAGGGGTCAAGATAGAGTTCGATTACCTTCCATTCCGTTTAACACTGTAAATATACTGAAGTCGATAAGCATATACTATAGACACCAAGTATTTAAACTAAGTAATTTGAGTTAACTAATTAAGAGTAATTAAGACGTGACATTCCTAGGCCAGACTAATTTAATAGCAAAATCAAACTATTGCCATAATCATAAACTCTAGCATGGCTTCTAGATCTGTGGCAATACAATAGCAAGACTCTCTCGCAATTAAACTTTTATGTCATGTTCCTATGTTTATATAAGTTTCACGGTTCATTCTATACGTATATATGTCATCTGTATGAAGCACAGCTTTGTGTAAAACCTCGGCCCTATGATCATAGGTTATCGCTACAGCAGATCTGTGTGAACACATATAGTATTCAACCACTACTCTGGGGTTCCTTCATGATTATGCTTCTCCATATTTTCTGTTGATAGGGGCTTGTCTAGTACAACTTCTAGACATTTATGTATTCCGTTAACATATATTCGGCATAGTCTATCCAGAATTGTACTAAATAATTAAATTCTACATTTGTTAGCAAAATATTAGGCTCTTAAAGTATTTCTCTCAAATGGTTTGTCAGCATTAAAGAATGGAATGGTAGCCTTAAGGCGGGGCAGGGGTAGGCCAGGGAGCACAAGTTTGTTGAAATTTTTAAATACTCACAATTTTCCCAATTTAGCAAAATTTATTCCAATTTTCCCTAATTTTAGGCAAAAATTTCATCAATTTATGCCAAATTTTCTTCAAGTTTTGTCAATTCTCTTTCAATATTGTCCGCGCGGTAATGCATAGCCTTTCCGGCGGACGGTTCAAATTAGGCTCAAGAGGAGGAGTAACCCCGATATCGACACCTGACAACTACAGTTACAGCTAGAATTAAGTGCACTTGAAAGCAAAACAATATTGCATTCACACGACCTCTTGCATTCGGAGTGTTAACGAAAATATCCGAAATACACAAAAGTGGCCATAAACCGCGCATCGACAAGTGTGGTCCTAAAGCATGACACATAAAATAGCTAAATCGATCTTAGACGAATTTAATGTTGTTTCCGCATAACGTCGTACTTATTTTTCTAATACACAAAAGTGGCCATAAACCGCGCATCGACAAGTGTGGTCCTAAAGCATGACACATAAAACAGCTAAATCGATCTTAGACGAATTTAATGTTGTTTCCGCATAACGTCGTACTTATTTTTCTAATACACAAAAGTGGCCATAAACCGCGCATCGACAAGTGTGGTCCTAAAGCATGACACATAAAATAGCTAAATCGATCTTAGACGAATTTAATGTTGTTTCCGCATAACGTCGTACTTATTTTTCTAATACACAAAAGTGGCTATAAACCGCGCATCGACAAGTGTGGTCCTAAAGCATGACACATAAAATAGCTAAATCGATCTTAGACGAATTTAATGTTGTTTCCGCATAACGTCGTACTTATTTTTCTAATACACAAAAGTGGCCATAAACCGCGCATCGACAAGTGTGGTCCTAAAGCATGACACATAAAATAGCTAAATCGATCTTAGACGAATTTAATGTTGTTTCCGCATAACGTCGTACTTATTTTTCTAATACACAAAAGTGGCCATAAACCGCGCATCGACAAGTGTGGTCCTAAAGCATGACACATAAAATAGCTAAATCGATCTTAGACGAATTTAATGTTGTTTCTGCATAACGTCGTACTTATTTTTCGATCAACTGCTGCACGAACCTCATACACTAGTTACTACAGCCATTTGATAGCTGTTTGTTCCTCAAATAACTTTACAACGCGTACGAACGCGAATAACAAACTTGTGAGCAAACAATCCTTGAAAAACTGACTTAAAGACAACGCTATGCCTTGCGCGGTGGTCCTTACATGGAAACACTATACTGGACTTTATAGCAGAGAACAAGATTTCAGGCTCTGACTGTTGGATTACATTTAGCAAATCTGTTCGAACAGAAATGGTAGTTCCGTAATAAAATATATATAGCTCTTCAAGGAACAAAAGACGAGGCCCGATCATCAGCTCTATACACACACCGAAAGCGATGTGGGGTTTTACAAATATAAATCAGTTCAAGACAGGCTTTAGCCAAGCACCTATATTTCCATAAGGACAGAAACATAAAATTCCCTAATAACAAATTTGAGAAGGCAAGAATTTATGTTGACGAAGACTTGGCACAATTAGGACTAAAACATTGACAGTGTTGACAAAATATACTTCCCGAGATTATAGGAAGGGACAAGCCTAACAACGAATCATTAGCATTACGAGCAGTTGACACTCCTAGCAAAACAAAAAAGATCACAACTTAAAAAGCTGGGCACTCACGTTCGAAGCCGGGTGTCCGATTCATGGGGTAGCCAGCCAGGTCCTATTATCGGGTACAGGGATCCTGTGCGTTACCTTGATTGTTGCTATATGTGTAATCTCTACATAGGCAGTAATAAATCCTGAAAGCTGTCGAAAGGCGGCAATTTGAGAATTTTTGCCGCTTTTATCACGCCTCTGCTGATCACCATCGCAGCTCGTCACCTTTAGGAGTCCGACGTTGTATAGATAGAAAAAAAGAACAACTAGCTGAGAGGGGAGGAGGGCTCCGGAGCCACAGCCCCCTACTTAGATGAAATATATGGCTTAAAATGACCTCACCTTTGGATAAGGCGAACTAAAAATTACATAGCCTTAAGCCATAACGAAACATAGAAGGATCTTAATAATTACTCTTTGCTGAATGTTTGGTATATATTATCCAGGGTAAACGCAACGGTAACCCATCAAAATTTTCTATTGTATAATATAGGCATGATACATTTCCGAAAACATGCAAGGATTTTGTGTCGTCTAGTAGTCTTAGTTTGTGACATATAAATGATTAAAATAATAATAGACCTCATAATGGGCGCATTTACATCGTAAATGGAAAAGCTACACCATCGTCGAAATCTTTACTTTAAATACGTTGTTGTTAAAGATGCAGATATGTAAATTTTCGACTGTATATAATATACATAAACAAATTGTGGTGCAAGTACGCGGAGCACAATCTAAAGACATTTTGTCATCAAATACTGAATACAGGTTCTGGTTTGAATAGCGTGTTGCACATTAGCCCGCTCAAGATGAAAGTTCTGTGCCATTTACTGAAGACGCAAATAAATTTACTATTAGTTGCAAATGATGTGTGCACAGTAATGAATTTATTATTTCAATATGAACGCAGGCAATTATAGCTGCCATGTGCCCAAGTAACGCCGATTACACGTAATAAGACGCTGAGCGTGATCTTAACGCCGTTTGAAAAATATTCGATATAAAAACATTTCAGAACATATCATAGTAAAAGCGGACTACGGACATAAAAAATAACAGGATAAATTAGGACCAATTATAGTGTCTCACATTTAACCGGATACAGCAAAATAAGCCGTTATGTGAAGCACTTATTTCCAAGCTAAAAGTATTAGAATTTTTACTACATGGTCCTAATGCCTTGATCATGTGGTGCATCAAAAAAGATAGACTGGTGCGTTATATGCTACACAGATTCCAAGTTTTTTGCTATCCCGTTTGATTGCTTCTGATTAGGGGAACTTAAAAGAAAATGCGATAAAGGCCTAAGTCAACGCAAAAATAGAGAGAACTCTGGCGTGTAAAGTCGCCAGATATTTCTTTGCCATATAAGCGAGACTTCCCCGGTATCCGTCGCGATGTTAGGGTACTGTTAGCAAAAGCCAACTCAAAGTATCAGTGGTTACAAGAAGCACAATTTGAAAGTGAATGCAGCCGCACGTGTGCCCAAAAATTCACGTTTACTATCTGTATTTATAATAATGTTCACTCCTGCCTCAATCCTATCAGTGACCCACATGTATAGGCATAGCAAGCACTTGTCTCAAAAACTAAGGTTATGATTCACGCGCATAAGCTTACTAAAAGCTCCGACAAAACCCTTAAACATCTAACCATAAATGACGTTCCCACACTCTATGTTAAGTGTATACTACATAATTATCACAATTATACTTTATATATTGCCTCTACGAATCAATTTGGTCTGATTTTAAGTATCAGTCAAAACTACTAAAAATTACATTCAAGATTGGTATCGCAAACGGATTATTCAAACAAATAATTCGTGGTAAAGCAGCTTTCACAGAAAAATGCGTGCAAAAACCGGACAGTTTTGTCTCTTACGGCCGTCCATAAGAGACAAAAATCTCTTAAAGCTGGCTGTATAATATATTAATTTCATATAGATAGTTATAAGGCACTTTTGTCTCTTATAGCCGGCTGTAAAAGATTTTTGTCTTTTAGAGCTGGCCACAAGAGATAAAAGTCTTTCACGACTGGCCATACGAGATAAAAATATCTTAAGGACAGTTATATATAACAGATTTTAGTTTGTAATGCATTGTTGTTAAAGACAAAAGGCTCTTAAAGCCAACCGTAAGAGACTTCAAAACCTTACGGATAGCTGTAAGAGACATTTGTCTCTTAAAGCTGGTTAGAAGAGACATAGTTTCTTGCAGCTAGCCGAAAGAGACAAAAATCTGTTATGGCTATTGAAAGAGATTTAAGTCGTTTTTAGTTCGCAGTTATAGATTTGTGTCTGTTTCGGGCATTTGTATGTGACAAAAGTCTCTTATGGCAAGTTGTAAGAGACAGTTTCTAGTGCTGTCCCATCCAGTTTGATATTGATGCCCGCGTCAGTTTGATATTCCTGACCACCTCTAGTTTGATATTGGTGCTCCTCCTGTTTGATATTGGTGCCCCCTCCAGTTTGACATTGGTGCACCTCCAGTTTGATAGTGGGGCCCCTCTCGCCAGTTTGACATTGGTGCCTCCTCCAGTTTTGATAGTGGTGCCCCCTCCAGTTTAACATTAGAGCTTCCTCTGTTTGATATTGGTGCTCCCTTCCAGTTTGATATTGGTCCCATTCTATTACTATCTGTGCTCTACGTTTCAAACTGCTGAGTAAGCGCTATATTACATTATTACAGGCAACTCGCTTGAAATTTAATTTGCTGCGAGCCATATAAGTTATGAGTTCTACATATACTATTAAACATACGCTGCGTATTTAATTGAAAGTGAGCGAGGATTTTCCACTGAGTACGCTAGGGGCAAAAATCGTGAAAATTTTTTGTTTGTTTTTGTCATTCGTCCACTCATCCTACGGTGGATCTACACTAAAAGTGCAATGTGTCAGATATTTCATTTTTCAACGTTTAAATATTGATATTTTTTGTCATTTTAATGCACTTTGGTAATTAACTGGTGACGTAATGGCAGTGTCTTCATCTCAAGCGAACTCCATATTTTCTTTTGGGATTAGTCCGATACCATGTGAGGAGCCCGCTTCCATAATTTATGTCATAATATCACTGCTGATTCACAGAGATCCGACGGAAGGGCAGTCAATTTACAAATTTTGGCGGAGACTTTTTAATGTGATTTTCTGTTGATCCGGTCTGGGAAAGGTCCGGCACCCGCTCTCCCTCTGCGGGCAACTGATCTTCGAAATAAACAAAGGGACTTCGTTTAAGATTCAACGACTAATGCTTTACATATCGAACGCGTATAGAATACATGCTCAAATTCCGAGAACATAAGTTCATGGTAGCTGGCGCGACCGGGTGTGTCGATGTGCGACATTGGACCTACTGTGGGTGGGTAAGGTGTGGAGGTCAGCCGACTGAAGGTATCGCGGGGACAGGGAACTTTATTCAATGCATATATTCGCTAATTTAGTTCTATGGTTCTACCGTTCAATATAAATATTTAGGAGTTTAGATAATTTAAGTATTACATATTCTCGTATCATGCAAATCCAAAGATATATAAAAAATGACGTGTTGTCGCTATATAAAGAGACAAAGATTACTATATGAGACGAAGTAGCGTGAACAATTTGCCAACAGCGTTCTTGTTTTTATGACGTAGAGATGATGCTGTGCTGAGCAATACATACGGTCTAAGTACA